>JADMNL010000036.1:72502500-72655000 GCA_016271365.2 Neoceratodus forsteri
CCAACAGGTCTCTGATGACCCTCCCTCCCTCCTCCCAATCCATTTTCTACTGCACCCCATGTTTATGCCATGCACTGAAGCCCCCCACTGTTTTTCCCTCCACCACTTCCGCTGGCGGTCTGTTCCAGGAGTCTACCACCCTTCTTCACTGCAAGGGTGGTAGACACCGGGCAGTCTGTTCCAGGCATCTGTCTACCACCCTTGCAGTGAAGTAGTATTTCCTCACATCACCCTAACCCCCCAGCTTCACTGCAAGCCCCCTGGTCCTGCTGTTCTCACTCATTTGAAAGACTCCGCTCCTACACCATGTTCACCCCTGTGAGGTACCTGCAGGTCTTTATCATGTGGTCTCTCGCTCAACGCTCTTTCGTGGTGAAGTTGACATCCATCAGTCTCTCCTTGTAGGGCTACTCATGCAACCCCTGCACCACTTTAGTTCTTGCCTCTGAACTGCCTTAATCCCGTCTATGTGCTCTCTGAGATAGGGTCTCCAAAACTATACACAGTGCTCCAGGTGGGGTCTCACCAGCAAGCGATACAGTGGCAACACTACCTTCCTCCTCCTGCTGGAGCTACTCCTCCCTATGCACACCAGCATCTCACCAGCGCTATCCACTGCTTTGTCACACTGCCCTGCCACTCTGAGGTCATCAGTAATGATGGCCCCAAGGTCCCTTTCCTGCTCAGTCACTGTCAGTAGCTCCCCCCAATCCTATACTCAGTTCCTACGCCTCAGGTACATGATTTTGCACTTTTTAGCACTGAACCCCAACTGCCATGCTTTTTACCACTCCTCAACTTTCTCCGAGATCCCTGCACATTCTCTCCACCCCTCCAGAGTGTCCACCCTACTGCAGATTTAGGTATCATTTGCAAAAAGGCACGTCTTCCCTTCCGGTTCTTCTGCGATGTCACTAAGACATTGAGATGGACCGATCCCAGTACTGAGCCTTGTGGCACCCTTCTGGTCACTCCCATCAATACAGTGAGTGCTATTAACCACCACCCTCCGTTTCCTATCAAGCCAGCCAGCTTCTAACTCAGTTCACCACTTTGGATCCCACCCCTAGGTTGCTCAGTTTCTTTATCAGCCTCCTGTGTGACAGTGTCGAAGGCCTTGCTGAAGTCCAGATAGGCCATATCCACTGCCCCTCCCTTGATCTAGTTCCCTGGTCATCCAGTCAAAGAAATCTATCAGATTCCTTTGGCATGACCCCCCTTCCGTGAATCCATGCTGCCGCCTGTGATTTGCAGGCCACTGGATTCAAGATACTCGACCCGACCAGTCTTTCTTTCAGTTGGGTTTCCACTGATTTCTCCACCACTGAAATAAAACTGACTGCCTACAGTTTCTAGCCTCCGCCCTGCTGCCGCTCTTATATAGAGAGACCATGTCGTCCGTTCTTCTCCAGTCCTCCAAACAGTGCCTACTTCCAGTCAGCTGTTGAATAAGGCTATCAGTGGTGCAGCAAGCACCTCCCAGCATTCTTTTAGTACCCTTTGGTGTATCTGATCTGGCCCCACAGCCTTGTCAACTTTCAGAGCCGAGTCTCTCTTCAGGGCTCTTTCCTCTGAAAGTGGACTTGTGTCCACCCACCCCCATGAGGATAGAGTACTTAGAGGACATGGGTGCAGACTGGTGGGTTGGGGGGGGGATTCAGAAGAGACATGAGGAAGTTCTTTATGGAGCAGGTGGTGGATGAAATGAACAGACTGACCGCAGCTATGGTTGAAAACATGACATATAAAGGAACAGCAGGACCCACAGGCAACACAGGGGAAGGAGAAACCAACAACTAGGGCTATTGGATATCTAAATCTAGTCTGGCTTCAGGCCAGTCATGGAGTTAGAGAAATGGTCAGACTGGACAGACCTCAGTGTCCTTTTCTGCCGACACGCATGGGTGTTTCTATGACATCAGTTGAGAGGATCCTACATTGAAGCTTTCCAAGTGGGGCTTTCACTCAACTGATGTCACTGGATTCTGGAATGGCTAGGTAATTAAAAAAAAAAAATACTAGGTAGGATAAAGTCTTCATTAAAAAAGGACCTTCTCTGGAAGCAATATGCCTTTCCACCCTGGGGGCTTCAGCATGGTATTCCGAGTATGTATTGTACAGTGCAATGTTACCTTAGGTTCACAAAAGTTATCTTTTATGACCCTGATCAGTTGAAGCAATTTATCTGCAAATAAACGAAAAAAAAAAGCCAAACAAAATGTAGATTTTGTTACACGCAGTACATTAAAGCTGCAATTCCATCAAGGGGTGCTGGTGAAATCATGAACAAGACAGCAAAGCTCATGTGGTTTTGATGTGAGCAGAACCTCATGATGGAATGAATGACTGTCCATACAGAGATCCTACAAAGGACGTATGGCATCATGGGCAGCCCCTGGCTTCCAGAAGATTCCGAGTGGTCCTGATGCCAAAAGCTTACAGTTCTAAAAGTGTGCTCCAATGAAGGAGATACCTTCGAAGATCACATTTTAACTAACACGCCATGGTAATTCTGGCGTTAAAATGGCATGTTCTGCCACCCCTCACCTGGACCAGATGGGATTGTCCTTAGATAAACAAAGAGGGTGGTGCCAACTAGTGGAGCACTGTTGCACTACATGGAAGACCCAGGATTTATTCTTGGTCCCAACTTCCTCACCTGGGCTGGTGGTCTCTGGAGCGTGTGCAGGGTCATAAAGATATACTTCTGTGAACCTAAGGTAACTTTGCACTTCACAATAACTTATCAATTAAGTAAGGCCCCTCATAGGGATCCTGCAGCGTGTACGATATGATGAGTCCCAGCTGTGACTGCTTCTAAGAGAGAAGCAGGGAGTTCACAGCTAACCAGGAATATCTAGCCCACCATGGCAGGAGTTGTTCAGAGCTTGAATGCACAGAAAAATAAGGAGAACCAAGACGCCAGGTCTTACCTTGCCAGTAATAACTTCCAGGCCCACCAAGGACCACTCTTCCACTCTGTAACCAATGACAAATGTCCCATTATTTAACGGAGGGCAATACACATGACGGATGAAACACTGAGGTATCAAACAAGTACAATACAACTCGTGCCATTTCATTTAACTTGGTGGAAATAAACACTGCAAGATTTACCCTCATTTAAACTGGTTTCAACCTGAAATGAAATGTACATTTTTTTTTATATACTATCAGCTTATAATAAAAACACAGGTCTACCCTCATCTGTAAACATTTAGTAAAGGAGCAATTTATGAAGGCAACCAGATTGCCATTTATGTCACACGCTGCGGCTAAAAAGCCGGGAAAATTTTCTGACTGTAAATGATGGTGCACTCACTACCACCACACTAGGTCCTGTCACCATGTGCCTTCCCTCCTGCACCAGTGGGCATTTATTGATTATTTAAAAGTTTTACCAGGAAGACACACTGAGAAATAGTGCTCGATTCCAGGTGTGTCCTGGGGGAAGAGGGCAGAGGGAACAGTACATACATAAGGCGGTAAACATCCAATAATTTGCAATAAACACGGGGTAATACAGTACGCACTTAACAGGAAGCTAGTATACAGACAGCATATAAGCGGAGCAGTTTTATACCAAATTTAGAGCAAAAACAGGAGCAGTGGTAAAAGTAAATCATGAAATAATACAAAATAATACAGAAAGCAGCAGGTAATGCGACCATAGGAGACTGGAAGCCTTAAACTAACTGACTGCTGCTTTAAGATTAAAAATAGACACACATTACTCGCAGGCACAAGATGATGTGAAATGGGAGTTGACAAGAGAGCTGAACTGCTTAGTCTGGGGCACACGTCTGATGGCAGATGGGAGGGAGTTCCACAGTTTGGGCAGCCGGTATCTGAAGGATGCTTCCCCATTTCCCCCAGTTTAACCTCTCCAGCGGGGGTAAGCTCCAGACGTGATCAGCAGGAGGTATGGTTCAGCAGACTGCATAGTTGGACAAAGACTGATGGGATAGCACGGGCAGGCTGATCAAGCTATGTGGCTGACCTCAGCCAGGTCGAGTTATAAACTAACCAAATCACAAAGAAAAAGCAGAACACCTCAGGAACCGAATAAAAAACAAGAAATCCTTTTAAACACATTTGTAAGGAATAACAAATAACAGGGTATGAGATTATACGAGAATAATGCATGCCTCTGGTAGTTAGGCACGAGGCATAGCAGAGTGACAACTTTTCCAAGAAGTTAGTTATTCCCTTATAACTGCACACTCTAGAGTCTGTTATTCCATTTATGAAATGGGATTTTATTTGTTAAAAAGGTATGCGGTTGTCAGAAAGTAATCCACAGCCATGTGATGTGTTTCAACCAATCAGTTTACAGGATTTTCATGGCCCATTTCATAAGTAAGGAGTAACCCACTCCAGAGCGTGGGTTTACCAGAGAATGAATCGATACAGGGCGGGGGGGCATGAAGCTGCTGGCAGAGTACCTCCAACCACCCAGATGTGGATTCATTTTCAAGTTAACCCACGCTCTGGAGTAGGTTTAATTCCCTTGTAACATGGCTCACAAAAAGGGTTCAGCACTGCTGTAGAATTCCACAGACCGAATCTCGGTTTTGTTAGCCATGTTACAAAGGTGTTGTCCAACAAACCTGCAGTGCTCTGAGCTACTTTGTCCGACAAACGTGCAGTGCTATGAGCTACCAATGTGAGATGAGGAGTCAGAGATGCGTGCTCAGAGCGATGGTGATACTGGGTGACTCATTTAGGCACAAGACGCAAGTAAGAAAACAGGACACAGACCTGTCTCGCCTGCCCATCATGGCACTTTCAGACTGCCGACTGCTGCCCTCCTTATTGCCCGAATTGCTGTTTCTCTACTCTCCACATGGTGTCTGCCATGGCTGCCATCTGAGATAGATGGGCGACTCTGAAACTGATGCCGACAACCGCAGAGACAGAGAGAGACAGACAGACAGAGATGGACACACACACACAGTGAGACGCACAGCAGGACTTCCACTTCACAATCGGAGTACTGTTTCTCGCTCTCTCTCTCTCTCTCTCTAATGTGGAGGTATGCAGTGCCTGACAGACTTTTTCTTCTGTTCCGCAACATCCTGCCATCTCCTAACTGGCGAACAGGACACAACTTAACTGTGTAACCTCTCTCAGTTGTCCCAGTGTTCCTCTGTTTCTCTCCCCCCCCCAAATGTGCATTTCTGAACAGTGGGGATTCACAGACACCACTGGCTGCTCAGTGTACTGCAGCAGCAATCGTGGATTGAGAATTAATCCATGGTCAGCTGCTCTCTTTGCACCAATCAGGCGCAACCCTTTCTGTAAGCCATGTTACAACCACTTATATTCAAGTACATCAACATGAAAACGAGATCACTGTCCCCTAGATGTCATCTACTACGGCTGAATGTCCACACCAGACATCCTGAACCTCGGTTTATGACCTAGCAGTCATTTTTGCAGCAATGGATTCTGACGTCACAGGCAGATGACTGTGGTGTCCGATGTGGGAAAGCAGCCAGCGCAGACACTAGAGGGACAGTGATCCTGGTTTCAGGTTAATGTGCACACAGTATAACAGTTATTACAAAATATCGAGAAAGCTAAATACATAAAATAGGACACAGTAACTGAACCGAGAATAAAAATTATGTTTTTTCCAACATTTCCCATGGATATATATATTTTTTTTTTTATCATTTGATGATCCCTTTGGTTGCCACAGCCCCCCCAAAAAAAGGCTTTGGATCCCAGCCCTCTCCTCACCTCTCTGGGACTTACCCTCCAGTGAATCCCTTGGAATCCCCCAATGTCAGGGCCACAGGAGCTGGTTAGGCCCTCCAGAGCACAATCCAGAGGGGAACCCAGTCTGTGAATATGGAGCCTGCAGGAGACCACAGCTTCATGCTGTCGGTCCGGGACTGACATATGCAACTTCCTCCACAGAGGCTGCGTGAAGTGCAACGCCACACCATGTGTGGGCGTGAGGAAGCATGCGCACTTAGGCATCCGCCAGCATGCCAGTTTCCAACTAGATAGTCCAACTGTGCTGCCCCTGGCCTCCCATAGTACAGCAGCAAGGAGTGATGAGGGGAGCACCCCCGGAAGGCCATAACTTGGCAGGAGAAGGAAACCAGGAAGCAACAGGGAAAAGAAAATATACACAAGCAGTCACTCTGGATGTGGAATGGGGAAATGTATCCTTCCAAAGAAACGTTGCCTTCTCCCTGAATGCATCTCCTTTCAAAGGCTATGCTGCTTTGGGGTTACAGGTTTTGCCAGAATAGGAATGTAGTTCAAAGTTCAGCTTCATCGCCGAATACAAAGCCTATACAAAGGCTGGACGTACATATATACTTAACATGAATTTATTTGCGAACATAAATATTAAACAAATTACCATAGGACTTCCCTAAAGGAATCTCCCAGATCATAAACAACTATTTCTGTACTTCAGAATTTTTTTAATTTTATCTAAATTTAGATCATACAATATTATATCACAGAACATTAAATTAATAAATTCTATCACAAACAATATAAACTTGTATCAAGAAAAAACAGCTGTGTTCACCAATAATTTACACAAATTCTAAGAAATGGAAACATGACAGAAAAAAAGGAAACCGTTCCCATTTTACTTTTCCATTTCGCTTTTTCTCTGTGTCATCTTCATACTGCTGGATCCTAGCTTACAGTTTTAAGGATAATTGTTTTCCATAAGAGATAGAAAAGGGGTCCAAACTCCTTCAGACTGACTGGATTTGTTTTGGATTGTAAAGCTAATTCTGTCAAAGCTTCCCTTTGCATTGGTGCTTTTTTTGGTCCTTCCAGTTGGCCAAAATGATCTGTTTTAGTGCCAGAGCTGCCGCCAGGATCCATAGTTGGCTGTTCCCATCTAACTTTGGAATAAATCTGAGGTGTCCCTTAATATGAACAAGCTGGGATCCAATGGGACTTAATAATTAACTAACAAAGAGCACATGTTATAAGCATTTTTCCAGAATGTATGTAGCTTGGGACAATCCCATAACATGTAATAAGGATGCCATGTTCCTGGTTGCACCTCAACCATCTGCCTCCGGGGTATTAAACAACTAATTCATAAAATAAGCAGCGTCAGTGTATTTAGCAACAGCATATACGTACTGTAGAACATAACCGATATTTTACTTTCTCCTCGTCACTGACAGCGATTAATGATTTCAGATGTGGGGCAAGCCACTTCACCCCACCGTTTTCTAGGGGGGTACACTCTAGTGAGATATGAGAAGGGGACCATTTACCCGAGCATCCGCTTTTACATTCCAGACTTTTATGTACTTTACCCAATTCAGAAAACAAGCAGTGTTCCAGCATTATCAAACCTTTCTCTGGCCGATATCTTAACGTGATCATTATTGTGGCATACATCCCTATATATTTCTCTATTATGCTTCCGTTTCAGAGTTTTATGGCAAATTTTTTTTTTGTTTTATTAACTCTTTCTATGTCTGCCTGTTTATTAACAACTATGATTCTCTGGTTTGCCTCAAACTTAAATCTATTCAATTTATTAAAACAGCACCTTTCGTAGTGCTGAGGACAAATGCAGTATATGTTCCTTTACCTGCTCTGTGTCCGCAGGAACCAAAAGGAGTTTTTTAAAATTGCTAAATTTAATGATGGCAGGCATTGTAATTTGGCTCCGTGGAGCCAAGAGCCACAGATCCTTTCCCCTTCCTTGTGTTCAGCATCGCCCCCACACTAGCACTTATTCTGACGTTTTACATGGCGAGTGTGGGGACGCGCTCCATAGATTACTATAGGAGCTGATTTTTTTTTTTTTTTCTTAATAGTTCAGGGTTCTGATTCAGATACAATGAGGCCACATTTCAACTAGCAAGGATCTTGTTAGTTGAGCGGTGGCTGTGATGTATCCGAATCAGAACTCGGAAATATTAAAAAAAAAAAAAAAAAGATGTAAATGTCAGCTCTTATAGTAGTCTACCAAGTATGCCCCTGCGCTTTCCATATAAAAACGTCACAAACCATGCTAGCTCAGGACTGCACACAAGGAAGTGGAAGGGATCTGTGGCTGGGCTCCATGGAGCCAAATTACGATCTCTTCCGTCATTAAATCTAGCAATTTTAAAATGCTCCTTTTGACTCCCATTGACAATGGAGTATGTAAGGAACATATACTGTTTCTGGGGAGAAATTTCTAATACCACCATGAAAGGGGCTCCTCCCCCCCCCCCCCCAGTTCTTTTTCCCTCCGGTCACGGTTCTAGGAGCCTCTCTCAGGTATCCAACCTTATCCTGCCCTGCCTGAAGTCTCCTCATCAACCCTCCACTGCCCACCTCTGCCGCAGCTGGCTCTCAGCTTAACCCTCTGGGTGGGGCCGCTCCTCCTACCTTGGAGCACTCTTACCTTTGTAGTCTTCAGCTGCTGATGTGGGCCCTGGGTGGAGGATCTTATGAAGCTCGGCCAAGTTACACCCCATCGTGGGCATGGGGATTGGTGCCGTCACCTACCCCTAGAACTGGGGTTTTCCCATGTTCTGTTGTGCCCACCCACTTCCCATGCGTGTGCACTCCCTGATGCATTGGTGCACGGCTACTCTGCCAGCGTCAGGCATGCAATTACGTGCAGCTCTGCGCCTCTGCAGCGCCCCCCAGTCTCCACCAGGGGCCGCTGGAGCACCAAGCTCCCTGATGCCCTCCCCCCAGGACAGGAGAGCAGCTAGCGGGTGCTCAATCCAGTCCCTCCCCTGCCGACCCCCGAGCTTGCTCCCAAAACTCGGGCTGCCGGTGTGGCATCCAGCGCCTCAACCCTCAGCGCCACCGGGCCAGCCAAAAGGGGCTCTTTAATATTCTATGTTCTAAGAACTGTACTTAGGCTGTATCTTCTACTCCTTCCGAAGCCACATCCAGTTCTTAAAAGCATTACACTTCATTTATGAGATTCAATGATCTGTGCCAGCAGTGATCTAGCCTTTTTTTTTTTAATCTAGACACTAAAAACTTTATTTACCCAACTTCTGCAACTTTATTCAATTTATAAGAAGAATGAAAATTCTGCTAAAAAGGTGCACTGGCACATACGGAGGTATGCCAGTACATATGAAAATGCAGCTGTACATCTGTGGAAGTGTTTTCCTTACCTTTGAGAAAGCAGCGCTGAATCCCCCCTGGCAGAACCCCTGACCTTCACGTCCGGCAAAATCTGCAGAACAAAAGAAATGCAAACCGCTGAGACCCCGTCACTCCCATCCCAACGCTTGTACAATACAGCAGGAGCTGGGTAGCTCTGGAAAAGTGCTGAACCCCAGGTGCTGGTCAGTGAGACTGGTGTTCGCTCTGGCGACAGGTTGGAAAGTAAACATTCACCACAGATGGGGTTCAGCAACTAATACCGGGGAAGCACTGCAATTCCAGTACATACAGTCCATCAGCCAACACTGAGAAAGGTGCATTTCACCACTGATAGGGATGGAGGCGTCTCATGAATGCTGATGGGAAATAGAGAATTGCTCCAGAGGTAGGGGCATACTAAAGTAAAAATTTAACAATCCCCGTTTACTGAAGAGCATTCCCTGGTGATGTGCAATAGTAACTGCACACACTCTTCTGTAATGAGCAATTAGCGGTTTCCCCTGATAAGGGACAGAGCAGTATACTCAGCCTTAACCAGCTCCCCAAGTCAGTGCTGCATGCATAACACATACAGTCCTTGCACTACCGGAATCTCTCTCTGTTTTTTAATCTATAATGTTTGTCCCTCGAGCTAGCCTTGTCCATATCCACCTCTAGCAATCACCCACCCCTGTTGTCCCAGACAGGAGCCCTCACTGCAACTCCACAGGTAGCCACTTTTGCAGTGTCGTCATGGTGGGGCAGTTGAGGGGTGCAGGTGGCTGTGTTAGGCCCCCAAGTGTACTCCAGCTACAGCCTACCTTGGCAACCGATTATCCGCCTCCAGTTTTCTCCCTCCCAGGATGCCTGTTGCATTGGCCCAAATGCACGTACATTTGCGTGCAGTCACAAGCGGTGCCAGCCAATGTCAAGCCTGCCCCAGCCACTCATGCCTGTGCTGCCACCTGTGATGCCCAGGTGGCAGAGCTGTGGTGGCAGTGACAGTCACTGGACCACACCAGAGAAGGAGAGCATCTAGTCATCGGCGGCACAACCAGCAAGCTGCCATGGCACCAGCCCAGTATCAAACTCTGTGTTGTAAAGCACTTTGTGGTACAACATTTTAAAATGCACTTTATAAAACCAAATTCTATTCTACAGTCCCTGCGCTACCAGCATCTTAACTAGCACCAGGCTAATGTAGACAAATACATTTCATACACTTTCAGCAAAACTGGAGCAATTTTACAAACTAGAACAATGTGTTTGAAATATGCAATTTGAGGTAAAATTGAGCCTTTTTTTTTTATTACATATTTAACAATGTGCAGCTCGGGAACAATGGTTTTGTAAGAATTACCTTTTTTTTTTTTTTAAATGTGTAATCTGGGGGAAAATGTTGCTGCCTGCATTAAAAAAATGCATTGAGGAAATTATGCCAAATTTTGGCGCAAGTTTAAGAAAATTGGACTTATGCAAAGTCAGTCATTTCACAATTTCCCAAGTGGAATAATTTTTGTCCAGCATTCATCTTAACACATGGCTTTGTAAAACACTTTGGAGTTCAAAGCATATGAAAGTCACTGTATAAAACCAGATCCTGTTATAATGTCCTTTAGAAAAATTCCTCAAGGGAGCAGACGTGGCCTTTTTCAGTGGAAAAAAAATAATGTTACAAATCCCCTCCCCAGGCAACTCCCTGCCCCGATTAGGCTTTTACACAAGGAAAATAAATGTGGATTTTTAGTCTGTCAGTAGTAATAGTGAACAATGGCACTGTTCCTTTCATAGGGGTGTAACTGTACTATTCATTTATTTTACCGGGAAGAGCTCAGCTGAGCACAGCTCATTTGCAATGAGGTCCAGGGTAGGACAGTATACAACAGTAGTACATACATTTCAAAATACAAAGTTGAAAAATAGTAGTCATCAGAACAGTGCATAAATACATATAATAAAGAGAAGGCAAAAACGTAAGGCAAAACAACAGTGATGGCACACAGCAGGAGGTGGTACATTCTTGAACACAGCAGTGTCTAAATAATAGCAGCTGAGAGAGAAGCAGGGTATTTCAAGAACAACAGGGCAGGGGCTGGCAAGAAGTCTGATGAGGTTAGTAACTATTACCTGAATTTAGTATCATCTATCGTACAGTTACTGTCCTTTGCTTGTATTTATTTTGCATGGGCCTTATTGTATTTACTGTTTTGAACCGCTACTCCCCACCCCACCCAGGGACGTATCTGGAAACTAACTGCTACCAGCTCAGTATGTCTTTTCAGGTAAAACTTCTGAAATAAGTACATTGCAAAATGAATAAATACATTAAAAAAAGTATACTACTCTGATATGACCACATCAACCAGGAAAGACAACATTTCTAGCCCTAACAGTTCAAGATTTAGACTAATTTAAAGATGCACCTTCAGAAAAAATTTTTTAAAACTTTAAAATAGTAAGATTTAGCCAAAACTAGGTATATATTTTTTTTCCCCCTTCTGTAATTCTTTCCCCATCTATTACTGAGGACGCCTGGATGGAAATGCGGCCACTGTCCCGTAGACTTATCTGCTTTAGTTACCTGTCTGTCTACACCCAACATCAAACATTTGTTTATGACATCACAATGATCACCACAGCGACAGATTATGTCATTGAGAAAACGTTTCAAGAATCTCAGCAATCAGATTGGCTAAAATACCAAACATGCCATGTAATTATTAGCCCATAATTGGACTCCTGTACAGTACTAGCTTTCTCGGTGCAAACCTCATTACAAGCAACACATTAAAGAATCAGTACACCTGCCTACAAACTATGCAGGAAGCAACATACCCTGGCCATGACAGGGAAACAGAACTCCTTCCTTCCATTTTAAAACATAAAAAACGTTTTCTGGTCAGTTTTTCACTTTCCACTTGCATGTTTACAGGTACTCGACTCAAGCACCTAAAGACTGTACTGATTGGTTCATTTATTTCCTTCAGTTTATTTCTGATATTGTTCACTTTTTATGTAATTTGTTTGCGGTATCGTTGCTGTCTATGTAATGTTTTCCTTTTTTTGTTCAAGAAAAATAATAATGGAAAAAAAAGAAGCACCTCGTGCCTAAAAACATTCCCAAACCAGAAATTATTCCTCCACAGTCACACATCCTGGCTTGTCTTATTGCTTACCTACTAAGTAGTAGTTGTTTTTTTTTTTTTTTTTTAAACTATAGTGGAAGTATGCTTACACTACATATCAGTATAGCAATTAAACATTTATTCTGTATCAACATAAAGGTAGTTTACAATTTTTTTAAACATGGATTTTGAGGTCATATAACAAAAACACTAGTATGATTTGTTTTGAAAACATGTTTTTAAGGTAATTTCATCGCATTACATAAACTCCTCATTTCCCCATCAAACCTCAAAATAGTTGTGTTACATACCACTAAAAGTAGATCTTCCCAGTGAATCTCCTCCATAGACACACACACACCTTTGGAACTGTAAGCCATCAGTGTCAGGACCACGCCAAAACTTCTGCCAAGGTGGGGTCGCCCACACTGAAGCACACAGTTGTTGCCTATCTAATAACACGGACTGCACCATACCCCCACAATTTCTCACTGGAGACGAGCGCGAGGTTGTACCATGCCGAGAGAAACAGAAGACCAAAACCCTGACCAGGCTGACAGATGAGGTGGCAATTCCAGAAAAACAAAATGCCCCATTTGGAAGGGTGCAGAAAAGGAGACGAAGCATTCACCAACAGGTATGTCTTCCAGGGTGTATCTTGTTCTTCCTCACCTTCTGAATACAAATTTTGGTGGCCTTCAGTACCCCTCCCTTTGATAGTTTCCCATAACTCCTCCACATCCCCGTATTCCTCTTTCCTGCCATGTCTTCCCTAAATATCCTCCTCATTCTGTTAAAGTCCAGAACCATCGTGCTAATCCACCTGAACTAACAGAACAGGCAGATGGGATCTTGGTTTCATGTCTCATTTGAAAGATGGCACCTCAAGAGTGCAGCCCCCTTATGCTGCACTACAGTGTCTGTATTGGGATTTAACCCAAGTGCCTGGTATGGGGATAGAACCCACAGCCTTCTGATCTTCCGGCCTGAGAGGTGAGTGTGCAACCTGCTGAGCCACTGACACTGCTATTGGTAAGTAACTCACTATCTTCTTCAAACACATCTCCCTCCATACAGCCGAACCTTTGGAACGAGTCCCAAGCAGGACACAACTACAGTGCAGGTGGAATTCCAGAGAGCAGGGACGTAAGAGCCTTCAGACAGCAGGCCTTGGAGGATGGCTGGGACAAGCCTATGTCAATGACAGAGACTAAACGAAAACGAATCACAGAAGTGGCCATACCACAAGTGGCATGTCCATGGACAGGCCCGGGAAGCTCCTTACCATGCTTCTGGTAACAAAAGAAAACGCAGGATGCCAACCATTTGTAAAGGCGTTAACTTAGGAATAGGGAAGCCCACCATCCCGGGGGCAAACAAAACAAAAAGCTGTGAAGACCTTCATCAGTTCTTTGCGTGGTCCAAAGAGAAGCATGTGACTAAGGACACATCTAGAGAACAGAGGATAACATCTCCTCGGGGGACACAGTAAGGTGGATAGTCTGGTTAAATGTGAACTCTGAAACAACCAAACATGAGTGTGTAGCAAAACCAGATCCTGTTGAAATTATAGATCAAGGGAGTGCCCCGGGCCAATCAAAGCACTCCTTTCTTCTGCGCATGAGACATACTTATTCTGTGAAACTGCTGTAAACAGACACATTCGGGTAAGTTTTTTTTTTTCCTTCTTTTCACACAAATTATTTTATTGATGAAGCCTGATCAGTACTATATTAATGCCACAACTGAGAACACGGTTACGGTTGCAGAAGTGGTCTCATTCTTAGTGTAGCAGAACCACTCACCTTCGGTTCGCAGTTCTCATACCCTAAGAATACGCACGCGACCACTCTTACAACCGTTAAGAGTGGTCCTAGTGGCGGTATTAACATACAAACAAGTATGCAACTCAAATTCAGTGAGCCATGGTAACTGCAACATGAAAAAGCATCGTCTAGGAAAGGAAACGCATCTTACAAGTGACAGCAGGTTCAAAAAGAGCCTCTGTAAGAGACTCCAGCACCAAGTTCAGGCCCCACGCCAAAACCAGCCTAAGGACCAGAGGATACAAATGCAGGAGTCCTCTGAGGAACCAGCAGGACACCTCCAACTGGGCCATTGAAAGGGCATGAAAGGCCAAAATGACCAGAAGGTGTTCTTCACAGAAGAAGACTGGAGGAACGAGTCTAAAAGGGACAGGAGGTAGTCCAAGCTGGGTTAGGTACAAAATCCTGACAACCAAACTCCTGACCAGGTCAAAATCCTGACAAACAAATGCCAGACAATGTCAAAATCGTGACAACAAAAATCACGACAGCCAAAATCCAATGAACGAAAGTAAATCATCTCAGTAGTGTATTTCTAACATTTGTATGTACCTAACATGAATCTCGTATGCATTATTGGGGACTATTTTGCTAGCTGGTAGGATACCATACCTTTCTGGCTATTTAAACAGGGGAAAAACCCCTTTATATTATTTTTTCCCCCTTGAGGGGAACACAACTCATGTTATAAGCGCAATAACCCACTCCAGGGTATGGGGTTATAGGCATTTAATCCTTGCCTCGGGTGCTGTAAGGACACTCTGCCTGCAGCCTCGTACCTCACAATGCACCCGAGGCATAGATTAAATGCCTATAACCTCATACCCTGTCATGGGTTATTGCTAACATAATTACCACCCCCCTTCATATACATTTCATTACCACATTAATACATGTAGTTTTCACTAATGATTTTGGTTGTCGGGATTTTGGCTGTCAGTCTTTTGTATGGATCCCATCCAAGACGTGTGGCATCGGACATGTAAAAGGGTCCAGAGGGCGAGAGACAAACCAAATACTGAAACAATTCCATTTCAGGGAGTAGGTGTGCCATGTAGAAGTCTTAGAAACTACCAATAGAACATCCACAACCACACAGAAGACCTCAAAGCACGATTGTTGGACCAGCCCAGTGGCGTGGAGGGTTGAGATGCTGAACTCCACACCTCATGCCACGCCAGTGACCCGGGTTTGGGAACAAGCCTGGGTTGCCAGGGTAAGGAGCAGGATCAAACTGCCGCGAGGTGGCTCTCCTCTCCTGGGGAGGGATGTGGAGGTTACCTGGCCCTTGGCTGCTACCCAGTGGAGGAAGAATGGCAGTTCGGGCTACAGGAACCTTGACGATCACTGGGGTGGGGCAGAAGGAGCTGAGCTGGTACCACAGGGTGCGTGTGGGCCTCCACATGCAAGCACGGTCATGTGTTGGAGTCCCAGGCACTGGGGAGACAAACACCATGTATCCCCATCGCCAAGTAGGCAGGAGGTGGCAACGGGGGTCAAACAGCTAAATAAAAGTACAACAGAGAGCCATTGTCCTGTGACAGCAGTCCTGCTTGTGGAGGGAGTGAGACAGGAGGTTCCACCACAATCTGGCAGAGAATGGGAAAACAAATTTGCCTGGGCCAGAAGGAGCCATCGTGGCCACATCCACCCAAAGCTTGACCAATAGCAACTGAATCAGAGGGAGTGGAGAACAGCATACAGCATACAGAAACCTCTCTTTTCAGGAGAGAGACAATGAGTCTTGCCAAAAAACTCCAGGCCCTGGAATGAGAGCAAAACCGTAGCAGTTTTGTGGGATGTAAAAAGGTACAAAACTACACAACCAACAGGTGAAGAAGTCAGAGACCACGTTGTCCAGGAGTTCCCACTCGTGGGACCGAGCAACCAACCTGCTGAAAGAGTCTGCCAGTATGCTTAGAGTCCCAGGCAAATACATGGCCATGATGTGTATGTCTTGAGCAAGGGCCCATTCCCACACCTACATGGCTTCTTTGCAGCAGAGGCAGGAGTGGGTACCCTCCTGTCGCTGACATAGTAGGTGTAACAAGGGATGTCCATTGTTGCCTTCAGGGAACAGCCCTGAATGTGAGGGACAAAGAACAGCCCTCCTCTCCAGAATGTTATGTAGAAGGAGTGGCGTGAGCAGATCACAACCCTTGGGGTGTTGAATGCACAGATGGGTCCCCTAACCTATCCTAGAGGTCTCCATGGTGAGAACCTTCAGTGGGGATGGAAGGAAAAATAGGGATCCTTGAAGCAGATGGGAGCAAACTTGCCACTAGCAAAGAGCCCTGTGTAAGGGGCTTGTGACCAAAACTGGGAAACCTGGGGCCACAGGGGAATGTACACGTGGCAGTAGGCAACAGAAATGGTCACAATGGCACCCACCAGGAGACCCAAGAGCTAAAGCATGGATCTCATAGGGACCCATGCACTGGCAGCAATCAAGGGTTGCCTGGGCGGTCAGTAGTGTACTGGGTATGTGCCAGGCAGCCATGGCAGCATCCTGCAAAGTAGGGCAAATGGGAGAAATGGCGACCTCCAGGAATTCATACAGATTCCTCGGAGTGGAGTCCTCTTTCTCAGCAGCAAAGCCTAGCTTGTACTGCATAAGGAGTAGCAAAGCCTGAAATGAGGCATTTTCAAGGAAAGACCTGGGTGTATAGGCCACAGTGTCTTCAAGACAGAGGAACTAGTGTCAAACCAATAGACGTCTTGCTCTTCCACTAAATCCCCTCCCTCCACATCTAGAAGGTTTAGATTACATTCATCTTCATCCTCCGCAGGCTGAGGAGAAGATTGAAGAAAAGTAGGAGGGACCACAGAGGCTACAGTGGTGGTGGGGAGTGATGAGAACCAAAAACCAAAAGGGCTAGCACTGATGGCACAAGACAGTGGAGTCAATAAAGAAAGTGAGAGCAAGACAGTGGTCGTCAATGATGTGCTAGGAATGACCTGCATGCAGGAGACAGTGGGCAAGATGGATCCTAATCTTGGTGTATGAACAGTCAAGCCAGTGACAGTCAAGCTGGTGATGGAGACCGGAGAGGCATCCCAAGACTTGACTTTATGGGGATTCAGCAGTGACTGACTAGAGGGAGACTTTGAAATGTTTGCAGTGATGATGGCTGGTGAGGCCTTTTAGACTCCTACTTAGATGAATGGTGTTTTTCTCATGAAGGCCACAGCATGGCCACCCGACAAGGAGACCTTCAGGGTTCCCCAGCAGCAGATCCAGTAGAGTGAGCCAGAGATCTTGAGGTAGATGCCAATGCCGTCACTTAACATTCTAAATTTTCTAAAGAATCTCTGGCAGCATCCCTCGTGGCCTGGCTGAAGCCTTGACAAATGGCACAGTTCTTCACATCATGCAAGAGGCCCAGGCAACAAACACTAAGTGTGTGAGCATCGTCTTGAAATATCTTCACACAACACTGACAAAAGCGAAAAAGTAATAGCTTCCTCGAAGCAACCGATGATGCATGCAATAATGATTAATGCAAGTAAAGAAAGCGGTTACTCCAAATGACTGAAATCAATGAATGTTTGAGGAGTGGCTGAAGGCAGAGAAATAACTGAGGAGGTATAGAGCTGCCCATATTATACAGAGGTGTCGACAAATGTCAACGTGGCAGCCCCAGCAAGGCTAAACTTTCCGAGTGGTCCAGATGCTGATGGCTTACACAGTTCCATATGTGTGGCTCTAGAGAGGGAGAGGCCCTCAAAGATATTCCCAAATTTATTTGGCAGCAGAAGATAAATAAAATGTGCTGTAACAAAAGGGGGTCAGAGTGTACTACTTTTCATTTTACCGTCTTACCTGAGCGACAGGGTGCGTACTCCACTATTGTGCTGAAATTTTTCGTAGACAGGTAGCAGGTGCCCACAGGCTCATAACCAGATGAATTTTCCTTCTCAGTTCGCCAGCTGTAGAGAGGAGCACAGGCCTGTGGCAGAGGCGAGATATGAGAGAGAGAGAGAGAGAGAAAGGTTACATGGGCTGAAAGACGGTCTCTCTTAATGGGCTGGGCAGCATAGCTCAGAGGTTAAAATAATGAACAGTGAATGACCTGGGTTCATCCAGCAGAGTTGAGTTGGATTCACACAACCTCAACTTGCATGATATGTGACCCTGAGCAAGTCACTTAACTTCTCAGTGCTCCCAGGTCACCTCTGTAAACAGGCCTTGCTGTCTAGTGCAGCATTACATGGCTACCAAAGAAAAAAACAATGTTCTTATACAGCTGGGCATCCTGTAGTTAGGCAATATGACACGACTGGGTATAAAAAGGCTCGTACTCAAAATGTGATCTTCCTCACTATTCATGGTTTATGTGCCTGTGCCGAATTCTGGCCGTTAACCTTATTTATGTTACAGATCTGTCAGACATCTGTGGATTTTTTTTTTTTGGTGGTGGGGGTCAGAACATGTAACTGAACCCCGAGCCGCCATGTTCACCAGGTTCAGATCATAATGTATGGTAGCTGATATCTCACTGCATGAGGCACTTGTGCAAGTCTGCAACAAATCCTTCCCCCCCCCGATCCACTGGGAGATCATTCTCAAAAGGAGTAAAGTGGTTCACAGCGCTGTCCCAAAGTCTATGCTAGCCAAGCTGGACTCACCTCCTACCCCACTCCTCCTCTTCTGCACAAAACTGCCCTCTACGCATTCACCAGTTTCCTTTATAGCCCGACTGGCCGTTCTCTCCCTTTCTCTTCTCCATCCCCTGCTACTGCTATCCTCCCCTCTTTCTGCTCCCTCTGACCCGCTCTTTCTTTTCTTCATCCTACTGCAAGTCCTCACCCGGGCAGAAGGCCTTCAACTGCGACCGTCCCCACCATTGGAATAACCTTCACTCCTGGACCCACTCAGTCTCCTTCCTTATATCCTGGCTCTGTGCGTTCACAGAAACATAGAATTTGTCGGCAGATAAGGACCGCTTGGCCCACCCAGTCTGCCCATTTCCCTACCTAATGGATAAGCTGCAGATCCTAGATAACCAGCAGCCTACTTCTTCCTACCCCAACCCCCTAGAATTGCCTTATGCCTGTCCCATGCATTCTTGAATTCCACCATTGTTTTTGACTCCACAACCTCCTCAGGAAGGCTGTTCCATGTATCCACAACCCTCTCCATGAAAAAATACTTCCTCACATTACCTCTGAACCATCCCCCTCTAGCTTCAAACTGTGCCCCCTTGTTCTTCAAGCGGTCCTTATCTGCCGTCAAAATCTATGTTTCTATGTTAAACAACCTCATAAGGAAAAGGGGAAATTGCTAATATTATATAATACATGATGGGTAAGTGTGGTAAACCCACTGAGGGGCTAACAAATCATAAAGGCATGAGCCTGAAGGGTGAGCGTCTTTATGATCTGGTTCAGTTTATTGTGTAGGGGCAGCTTCCATTGAGCATGCTCATTTACAAGGAGGTCCCTGATACAAAGTACTAAACATCACAGACAGTACAAGGGAAATTGCTTAACCAAGAATTGCACACTAGGCCAAAGCTTGTTTCCAGGTGCGACCTAGGAGCACAAGGAAGTTGATTGACTTACTCAGGGTCACAGTAAGCAAGTGGGGGCTGTGGGATTCAAACCCCAGTCTCCAGGTTTGCAGCTTAGAGCCCTAAACCACTGTGCTACACTGCCTCCAATATATATGTGTATGTATGTATGTGTATATATATATATGTCTCTTATTAGCTCTCTCTGTATCTCTCTTTATCTCTGCTTCTCGTAATCTCTATATATACACACATATCTATAGAATACGTGGATGGGACTTTAACCCCACAGAAGTGGTTAGCAGTCATTTCCCTAAATATTTTTCCCTGTATATAAAGGAGAGGAGGGGTAGCAATGATAGTTAAAAACTGCATTGGCATAGGGGGAGTAGAAGAGGCGGAGGGAACCGTGGAGGCGATTTGGGTCATCTTGATAAAGGGGGGGCAAGACAGTAAAAATAGGAGTGGTGTATAGACCCCCTGCACTGGCGGAGGAGCTGGAGGAGAGTCTGGTGGCAGATGTTGGCAGACACCACTGCAGACTGGGCAGGGGAAGGGTGGTGGTGTTGAGGGACTTAAACATGCCAGGAACAGACTGGGAGACTAGGACATCCTCTGTGACCAGGGAACAGAGGTTGTTGGATGTCTTTCAAGATGCGTTCCTAACTCACCAGGTGGGGGAACCGACCAGGGAGGCACGGGTACTGGATGTGGTCCTGGCAGACAGTGACCAGATTGGGGGCCTGGAGGTAAGGGACCCATTGGCGGGGAGTGACCATGCCACGATCTGGTTCTGCCTGGACCTAGGAGGGGTAGAAGGCTGCACAAAGACTGCGGTAACTGACTTCGGGGGGGCAGATTTTAAGGAAATGGGAAGGATCCTTAAGGAGCATTTAGATGGGATTGGGTCAGACATGGACGCTGATAGTAGGTGGGAAATCATCAGGAGAGGGGTGCAGGATGCTACCAGCACCTGTGCAAGAGTAAGACGAAAATGCGGTAGGGCCCAAAAACCCTGCTGGTGGACCAGGGAGGTCCAGGAGGTGGTGTGGGGAAAGAAGGCAGCCTATAGGCAATTCAAGTGCTCAAGGAGTGAAAGGGATCAATGGGAGTACAAGCTGGTGGCTAGAAGGGCCACTAGGGTGGTGAGGGCGGCTAAGGCAAGGAAGGAGCAGAACCTGGCCAGGGAAATTAGGAGAGGGAACAAGGGGTTCTTTAGATACATTGGGGAAAAACAAAGGGTGAAGGGGCAGATTGGCATGATTAAAACAGGGGAGAGATGGGTGCAAGACCCGGGGGAGCAGGCTGAGGTACTAAATGAGTACTTCACCTCAGTTTTCACCAAGGAAAATGGGGGTGCTGCATCATACATGGGAGGAGACAGTGATACTGAGGAGGGGAGGCCCTTACCAATCGGCAGGTCTGGGGAGAGGGGGAGGCATCACTGGCAGGAGGGCGGAAGGCTAAGCAGGGAGAAGAGGTAGCAAAAGTGGAAATCACAGCAGAGAGAGAGTGAGGAAAGCCCTCGGGTCCCTTAAGACGGAGAAAGCACCGAGGCTGGATAAATTACATCCCAGAGTGCTGAAGGAACTTGTGGATGTCCTGGCAAAACCCCTCTTGGAGCTTTTCACCATCTCTCTGAGGACAGGGTGAGTGCCCCAGGACTGGAAGGTGGCGCATATAGTGCCTATCCACAAGGGGGGGGGAATCAAGGGAGGTGGCAGGGAACTACAGGCCTGTCAGCCTGACGTCAGTGGTGGGCAAGTGATGGAGGGCATTGTCAAGGAGGCTGGGGGACCTGGAAAAGCCAGGGTGCCTGGACGATAGACAGCATGGATCTGTCCCGGGGAATTGTGTCAGACAAACCTTGTGGAGTTCTAAGGACTGGATGAAGAGTGCCTTGGACCTGGGTAGACCAGTGGACGTCCTCTTTCTAGACTTCAGCAAGGCATTTGACTGTGTTCCTCACGTGGGCCTGTAGGATAAGCTGGGAGAAATGGGGGTGGGGAACCAGAAGATCAGATGGATAGGCAATTGGTTCCAGGACCGGACCCAGAGGGTCGTAGTTGGCGGGACAGTCTCATCCCCAAGGAGGGTCTTTAGTGGAGTCCCACAGGGATCAGTCCTTGGGCCCCTCCTGTTCAACACCTACGTCTCTGACATAAGGACAGGTATCAGGAGTGAGATGAGTCTCTTTGCAGATGACTCAAAACTGGGGGGTGCATGGGGAGGAGGGAGGGTGGCCCACAGGGGACCTGGAGGCTCTGGAAAGATGGTCTAGAAAGTGGAAGCTGAGGTTCAATGCAGGGAAATGCAAGGTACTGCACCTGGGGGCCAGAAACCCGGGCCAAGTGTACACCCTGGGGGGGGAATGCTACAAGTCTCGATGGCTGAGAGGGACCTGGGGGTGGTGGTGGATGTCAAGATTAACAACTCTGAGACTTGTAGGAGGGCAGCAGCCAAGGCCAACAGGATGCTGGGATGCATTGCTAGGGGAATCACCTCCAGAAGGAGGGAAGTCATACTTCCTCTGTATAACTGCTTGGTGAGGCAGCACCTCGAGTACCGCATGCAGTTTTGGAGGCCACACTTAAAGAGGGACATTAAACTCCTGAAGAGGGTCCAGAGGAGGGCAACCAAAATGATTTGGGGCTTGGGGGACAGGACCTATGAGGAGAGGCTCAAAGAGGTAAATATGCACACATTGGAAGAGAGAAGAGACCGGGGGGACATGATAGAGGTCTTCAGGTACATGAAGGGGGTAAATAGGGGAGGAGCAGTCAGGGTGCTTCGAAGAAAGGAGGAGGGGCCACTAGAGGGCATGGGTGGAAGATGGAGGGGGGAAGATTCAGGGGAGAAAGGAGGAGGTGCTACTTCACAGAGGGTGGTGGAGCCATGGAATGCGCTGCCTAGGGGGCTGGTGGAGGCAGAGACGATGGAGGGATTCAAGAGGGGGTGGGACAGGTACAGGGGAAGGGTTCTGGAAGCAAAATCCAATGCAGCGAAAATATCCGGAACTGTGAAGGGAGAAGCCAGAGAAGGCGAGGGGGGCAGCAAGGTCAGCTCCCAGAGTGGGGGACTGACCAAACGAGCAGACGCAAAAGACCATTAGGCCTATTCTGCTGGCATTTTAGTATGTTAGTATGTGCAACTGCGATCAAAGCTAACAGTAAGCATCCAAGTACAGTCCATAAAATAAAGGATAGGTAAGTCTACTCTACTCAGGAATACATCCAGCCATCAAAGGGAACTTACCACTTGAAGTGGTGAATCACTTTAAATACTTAGGCTTCATACTCGAGTCATACCTATCCTTTTCATCACACGTCCAAGATCTCTCAAAAAAACTGAAATTTAGGCATGGCTTCTTTTTCAGGAACAAATCATTGCTCTCCAGAGACTCCAGAACTAGACTGGTACAGGCCACCGTCATGCCTTCTTGATTACGCTGATATTCTCTATAACAATTGCGCATCTGTCTACCTGCGTACTGTAAGTTATACACGCTCTATCACCGGGCCATCCATTTCATTACCAATGCCCCAACCAGAACCCACCACTGTACCTTGCATGAGGCGAAGTGGACCTCCTCATCCACTAGGAGAACGGTGCACATTTATACTTGGACATATAAAGCGCTACCCCCTTGTATATCAGCCCTCTTCTCATGCTCAGCTAGCACCTACACCCTCAGAAAATGTGCATATATTGCCCCAAATGTGCCAAATTATCGGACATGGTTTGGTAGGGCATCTATAAGCTTTTCTCTTCCCTGCCTTTGGAATAAGCTTCAAGCTACCCTAAAGCTCCATACCCCTATCCCAGTTAGGGCGTTCATTGGTAGGGTACAGGAGATCACTGCTGAGACCTGCAATTGCACTTAGCTTCCCTCATGGGTCTACCTTCTGCCCATCCCTCTCCTACTGTCTTGGTAGATTCCTGTGTTCGTTTCCTTCCTTCCTGTCCATTCTACCCAAGTTATCTCCCATATTTATTAGGTGTGGTAAACTTGCTGTTAAGTGATGCTTCTAATTTACCTCTATGTATTGCTAAAACCAACCTACTCTGCGTACCATGATATCTCTGCTGTTTTTCTAAGATGTACTGCTTGTATTGTCTGTGATGATTTCTATTAGGTGGTGGTAAACTTACTGTCATGTGATGCTTTTGCCTCTATGTATTTGTTACAACCAATCTACTCTACGTACCATGATATACCTGCTGTGTTACTATGATGTATCCTTGTACCGAATGTCTGTGATGTTTAGTACTTTGCATCAGGGACCTCCTTGTAAATGAGCATGCTCAATGGAAGCTATCCCTACACAATAAACAACCAGATCATAAAGCCGCTCACCCTTCAGGCTCATGCCTTTACGATTTGTTAGCCCCCTCAATGGGTTTATTTCTTTGTATACCACACTTACCCATCATGTATTATACAATATATGGCAACTACAGGCCCATATCAATCCTTCCTCCCATATCAAAAGTATTGGAGTGTATTGTTGCTAATCAACTGGTGGAATAGCTTGAAAAATATTCCATCCAATGACCACAACACGGCTTCCAAAAGGGGCACAGCACCTCCACGGCACTCCTTGAATTCACCAGCCACATTCATCAGTCTTTTGACCAAAGTAAACTAGTAGGGGCAGCCGTCAGACTTAAAGGCTTCTGACACAGTTAACCACCCGCTCCTCCTTGGTCAATTAACTAAGATTGGACTCTCCTGCGAATCACTGAATTGGTTCAGAAGCTATCTGGTTGGCAGGTCACAAAGGGTGAAAACAGCCAATGTCGTGTCCAACCAACTGGCCGTCAGGTGTACCACAAGGCTGAATCCTGGGTCTGCTCCTCTTCAGTATCTTCCCGAACAACTTGCCTGCAGCATGTCACCAAAGGTCCCTTCTTTATGCTGATGACGCAGTCATCTATACATCCCACACCGACACCAGCCTTCTTGAAAGAGAGCTACAGCTTGGATTCAAACAAGCTGAGTAATGGTTTAGTTTGCACAAACTAGTACTGAACCACAAGAAAACTAAAGTGTTGCTGTTCTCGTCCACCCGTGGCAAGCACAAGTCTCACACTCACTGTCAGAAATAGCCTAGGAACACAGTTTCTTCCAAAGAATGAAACAAGCACCCAAGACTAGTGGTGCTACTAGGATTCTTAATGCTTTGCAAAATAGTGTACAGCAGCACCCACTCCTCAACAGAGAGACGGTAGAACTTGTTGCTTATTCAAACTTCATTTAATGTAGCATATTGAACCCACCAAACATTCACCAAATGTGAAGAGAAGAGGAACGTAGCAGTGGAAAATACCATTGTCAGATGAAACCCCCGTGTGTGGGAGTGAAACTTAAGGAGCAGTGGTATCTTCCACTATGTTCCTCTTCTCTTTACATTTGGTGAATGTTTGGTGGGCTACAATAAATGAAGTTTAAATAAGCAACAAGTTCTATCGTCTCTGTTGAGGAGTGGGTGCTGCTGTATACTATTTTGCAAAGCCTATGAACACCCCTCGAACAGATCCAGCACTTCAAGTACCTAGGTGCGACTCTGGATAGTAATCTCACCTACACACCCCACACTGAGAATGTTGTCGGGGACGGACAATGTTAGGATAGGGCTCCCACCGGAAGCCCTTAAACTTGCAATCCACAGCTCAAGTCCTATAAATCATCGATTATGGCCTGGTCATTTATGGTGCTGCCTCCACCACATTACTCAGAAGGTTAACGGTCACCCTGAACAAGGTATGCAGACTCTACACAGGTGCCCATCGCCTCACCCACACGTATGAGCTCTACGCACAATCTGGGTGGCTCCAACTTGCCAGCAGGATTAAATACCAGATGTGCCTACTTACAAAAAAAGCTCTCCTTGGGCTCCTCCCACCAGGGGTAGTAAACCTCATGAACAAATCCGCCAAGACCCAACACATCCGCTCGTCTACTACTGATCTCCTAGTTCCCAGATGCCGGACTTCCCAATGTCAATGGACCTTCCTGTACCAGCACCACACTGGTACAACGGTCTATGCTCTGAATTAACTAACATTATGGAGATGGGGCGCTATAAGCATCAACCTCGGCAGCACTTTGCAACTGAAAAACTGTGACTACATCCCGTAATATATAGGTCCTACCTGCTTTCCTGCCCCCCTCCTGCCCAGACTCACCTCTCATCTAATCCCTTCTCACTCTCCCTCTCTCACGCCTCTCCATCTCCCTCTCAGCTACTTTTATACCCACCAGCTGCTAACAGTCAGCCCAAGGTGTACGACATATTCAACTATCAGTTCCGCTCACTATACTGGCTTACCTATGTTGCATGCTGTATTACCAGTGCTTGTTGGAATAAAAATATTTCTACTTTTGCTGTTTAATATGATGTTTTGTTGTTGCCAATTTCTGTTGCTTGTATATCGCTTATTTTAGCTTCCCTTCATCTGTTTGTTACCCTAATCCCTCCGACGTGGAACCTTTGTAAATGAGCTATGTTTAGCTCAAAGGTATTTATAATCCGAGATTAAATAAATAAATAAAAGTTTAGGATTAATACCTTTTGAGTCAAGGGCTGTTTACAAAGGTTCCAAAGTCAGTTGATACAGTACAATATAGGACATAGCATAATATAACATAACATTACATCACTTAACAGAGGTTACACAGTACACACAGGCGATGTTATAACAGCAAACAGGGAAATATTTACAGCATGGAAGTGCTAAGAGAGCATCACTCATTGAGTAAGGTACAGTGCTTTGAGATTGCCATGCAGGTACACTACTGAGGAGTAGTGAAATGAGCAGCCAGAGTCGGCTTTGTCAGTGGTGTGCAGAACCTTTAATGTGAAACCCGAACTGACCTGAACTTAGGTGGCCTGGTTTTAGGTGACCTTTGATTAGTATAATTTCTATAATTTAACCTGTCCTGTGCCCTCCTCACTGATTGGCAGTGGTGGTGGTCAGTAGTGAGGGTAAGGTTACTAACCATTATGTGATGACACCATCCTGGGCTGGCAGTGAGTGCTGGCTGGTTTTGGGAGGGGGGTGCTCCGGTTCCAGACTGGTGTTGCTCTGCTCGCTGACCATCAGCCCAGGCAGCACCTGAAGGGGCACCATGAAAGCAGTGTGCTTAGAGAGTCTCACAGAAATGCAACACACGCTCTTGTTCACTGCCATTCCAGTCACCACAGAGACTGACCGGCTTCGTCTGGCCATGGGGTATACAGAGCTGGAGTGGTAACCCAGGAACTGGCCTAGAGTCCAAGATTGGGGTCCGGGGGTACTTATGATTGAGGTGAGAAAGGGGAGCAACTGCAACAAAACACAGAGGTTACGGAGCTGCAAAAAGAAACCGGTGAAAAAAAATAAAATTGGAGTTGAAGGTGCTAAATCTATCCCACGTGTGTGGGGGGAGAGACCAGCTGTGTGCTGGCCAGTACTGCAACTCAAAAAGTGAACTTCTATTGGGGGGGGGGGGGAACAGCTTATAAAAACAGGTAAATAAAAACACAATATACTGTATAAGCTGAAGGAAAGGAATAGCAGGCTTCCATCTTCTGTTTGTATGCGAGTTGGGCAAATGTAGGCATCAGCTGACATTAAAGAGCAGCTGACGCCTTACTGAAAACTTTGGAACATAATAGCTGGACCCAATACAGCTTTTATTTCATATATTTTCTATAGATTTCTCCTATTATTTATTATTGAAGGAACTCCCACAAAAGCAAGATCTTTATTCTTTGAAGTTCATCTGCCTCTATAGCTTACACCCTACTTGAAAGCATAATGCTCTGTTGTGACATCAGTCTGTTGCCATAGGAATAACTGTGATGTCATAAGCAGATTATTATAACATCAGGTTGGGAAGAAGCAATAGGGAGCTGATGAACCCTCAAGGAACAACTACAGTATCCTGTTTTTATGCGTATGACCTCCGTAATAAATAATGGGGATACGCAATACAGAGCTAATTAGAAAAATAAGCTGCTTCGTGTCCAAATATACTGTTCTCCAAAGTTCTTCTCGCTGCGTCAGTGACCAACAAAAAAAAAGTCTGGCAATGAAAAAGAAAAGAAAAGTCGACAATACAACAGTTAGTGCCAAACTTCAGGTCACTTAAACTAAACATTACTGTGGCCATTAATATGAAGGGTTTAGTCTGTGACATGCCAATTGTGTTTAAAAGCTAACTGAGAATTGTAGAAGGAGCCACAAAATTGTTTCAACACAATTGAAGAGGTTGGAATCAGAACATAAAATAAAGTTTATAAATTGGCTAGTGGACGTAATCCAGGCCACAGGTCTTCCCTCCCTTGCCTGGAAAATTCCTGGCAAGGGGCTTGCTTTGCTACATAATGTAGCCAGATCCACTGGTGTACATCTGGGGTTCAGAGATTCTGCCTCTTCCTGGCAACAAGCTTTGCCTAGCAGTCTCATCCTGTTAAAATATAAATAAAATTCAAAGAAATTCAAATACCATCTTTACAGCAGTGACTCAAGTATTTGGTTGTTCTGCCAAAGCCAACCATTTTGAGTCTTTTTTTATATATATATATATATATATTATATTATATACTTTAGCTTGTTAAAATGAAGGCACAGATGATATTTTACACTGGATTCATACTGGCCATGGAATCAAAACCAGAACAAACCAAACCAGGGGTGATTTGGCAAACCCAAACCCAGAACCTCCTTGGCTTTGCACACCACTGCATAGAATCAAACAGGGTGAGTAGTACATTACAATTATTAATTTTCACACATACCCAAGGTGGTGTGTGATATGTCACGTAGTTTAACCAGGTATCACACACTGAAGGTAAGATTTACTTAACCGTAACAATAGATTTTAAGAGGGAATCTCCTCTATAGAGCCACATCATGGAACTGTAAGCTGATGGTGACAGGACTACCTTGAAAATTTTGCTAACTGGGGCCGACCATGTCGATTTGCCTCATCGCCACCTATATAACGTGGGTGGCCCCATCATACCTCAGTTCCCTGGCGGAGACAAGCCCAGAGGATCATTGGACCAGCAGGGACTGAAGTAACCAGAATTAAATCAGGCATAAAGAAGAGGATATGGTTAGAAATCACCTAGTTGCGAATTCCAGCTGTGATTGCTTTCCATAACAACTCTGGCTATTAATGTCTGGACCTAATATTTCACACCCTCTCATCCCCCACCCGTCTCCCGTCCCCTCCTCTCTCCATTCCTTCCCTTCCCTATATATTATATATATATATATTTTTTGCTACTTCTCCCCCCTTTTTCCACTCCTCCCCCACCTCGCTGACCGGACAACCTTGGCAGCCTACAGCTTCCAAGCTTGAAGTAAGCCTTTTTCTCTTCACTTACTTTCACCCAACGATGCCTTCTGGGCTGACACTTCTCTAACTTACTCAGTAAATCATACCACTATTCTGGAGTGGATGGTTTCTGCCCACAGGGTATAACTGGTATACATTGTACAATGCTGACACTTTCCTATGCTATTGTTTATTGCCAAGTCAAAACCTGTTATATCTTTTGTTATTACTAAATCCGTTTAACTTATTTGTTTTTTTGTTTTGCCTTCACCCTGACGTGGAACCCATGTAAATCAGCTGTTTCTCAAAGGTGTTACTCCAAGATCACAACAAATAAACATGCTAAACTCAGGCATAAGAGGAGAACCGGCATGGGAGAGCTATGATTCAATGGAGGAGAGTCAAAGATCTACTGTTACAGTAAGTAACTATTCTATCATCTTTGAGGATATCTCCCTCCACTGAGTGACATCATGGAATGATTCCCAAGCAGAACCAAAGCACCGAGGGTGGAAGGATCCAAGCACCAATAAATAAGAAGGCCTTGCAGGATGGTACGGCCAAATCTGGCATGTCTACAAGAGACTATGTTCGGTAAATGTATTAACAGTACTTCAAGTGGCAGGAGCAAATATGTCAGCAGTGGGCACACCATGGAACCAAGCCACAGAAGTAGCCATCCAATGAATGGAGTGAGCATGGACAGGACCGGAAAGCTGCTTACTGTGCTGCTGGCAACAGAAAGAAACGTAGCTGGCCAACCATTAAGAAAGGTCCTGCTTCTAAATAGGGGAGCCCCCACCATTCTTGGGGGCAAAGCCATAAATAGCCGAGAGGATTTTCTACAGGTTCTTAGTATGATCCAGATACCAACACAACAGCCAACGGACATCCAGCACATACAGTCAATGTTCCCCACTATCTGTGGAGGTTGAGAAATAGATCAAAGGTCAACAAATGAATTTAGTGTCCGCTCAGACATGATCTACAGCAGGAAATGAAGACTGGTATGCAAGGTAACCAATGTCCTTGTGGAAAATAAGAAAAGGAGGGTCTGCAAACCAGTGCCTGCAGTTCAGAAATGCTCGAGCAGATGTCATGGCCACTAGGAACCATGTCTTCCAAGAGAAGAAGCGCAGCTCACAAGTAGCAACAGGCTCGAAAGGAGGCACAGTAAGGTTCTCCAGAAACAAGTTAAACTCCCACACTGGAACCAGATCTTGGATGAAAGAGGGGGTGCAGAAGTATGATACCTCTGAGGAAACTATAAGAAACTAAGTTGGGCCACTGTCTTGCCATTGGTAAGGGCACGAAAAGCAGACATCGCAGCTAAGTGAACTTACTGGAGAAATACAAGGCCTAAGTCCACAAAAGACAGGAGGCAGTCCATTAAATTTTTATTTATTTATTTTTTTAATTTTATTTAGTATGCTTAATACTGCATGCCACCCGAATGCTCAGCCCTGTCCTCCACAGGCCCCCTCCTCGCCACCACAGACTTACCTCCTGGAGTGATACCCCCTGGATTGCCCCCAGGGCAGGGCCACTGCATCTGACCCAAACCTACACAGTGACTGGAGAAGGTTGCCAGTAGGGGCACCCACCGGCACTGCATCCCTGGTTTATCCCCCCAGAGTGGGGTGTGAGGTTAGGCCAGAGTCAATGGAGATGGGAGGTCAGCTTGTGGGAGTGCCATGGCTAGCAAGCAGGAGGAGAGCCATCCTTGGAATGCTCAATCCTTCCCCGCGGCCGGCCCTCGGACTTCCTGGGTTCGTTCCCGAACCCAGGACATCAGCGTCACAGAGATGCCATGCCACTGTGCCGGCGGGCCAGCTAGTCCATCACCAAACTGACTGGACACAAAGGGGTCCAGCTAATGTGCAGCACACCATACAGTAAACTTCCATTTTTGTGAGAAGGTTTACCGAGCAGAAGGTTTTCAAGCCACCAGTAGAACAGCTACAACCGCTGGGGAAACCCCAACACGGGAGAGCTCTATGTCCTCAGGAACCAGGCATGGAGCTGCAGGGATGAAAGATCCAGATGCACCAAAACACCCTGCTCTGGAGTCAGAAGTCCAGCTCATACAGCGAGTGAGACAGGGGGTTCGACTGCCAACTGCTGAATAAGAGGGAACCAGATTTGTCTGGGGCAATACAGGGCCACCAGAATCAGGGCAGCTGTTTTGGCCCTCAACTTGACCAGAACTCTCTGTATAAGGGGAACAGGGGAATGACATACATGAACCTCTCTTTCCAAGAGAGGGACAACTCATTTCGCTAGGAAACTCCAGGCCCTAGAGCGAACAGAAATGCAGCAGTTTTACATTGTATGGGGATGCATAAAGGTCTATGTTGGGTGACCCCATTTTAAGGAGAGGTCATCCACAATGGGATCCAGTAACTTCCATTCATGACCGAGCGCATGGGACTGGCTGAGATGATCTGCAAGGGTGTAGAGGGTACTGGGTAGAAAGATGGCTGAAGGAACAAATAGTGTTCTTTGGCACAGTGCCAGACTCTCACTGCTCTCTCTCTCTCTCTCTCTCTGGAAAGAGGATATGAAAGGACACTGAGTTGACAGTTGATGTAGTATACCACCAATATGTCTGTAAGGATGAGCCACTGCCGGAGTCCGGAAGGAGCCCAGATGGGCACCCCCTCCAATCCAGAAGCATCCGTCATTACTAGAAGAGGAGATGGACAGAGAAAGGGGATGCTGTCTCGAGGTTGGAGTGGTCCAACCACCACAGCAGAGAGTGACGAAGAGGAGGGGTCACTTATGAGACACTCCAGCTCAGTGGAATGCCGAGCCCACCGGGCATGGAGGAATCACTGTGAAATCCTTGCATGCAGACGTGCTAGTGGGACAGTCAGAATGGCAACAGCCACGAGGACCATCAGACAAAAGACACATCTGGCCAAGACATACATGATGGAAGAGACCAGTGAAGCCTGGGCAACCAGTGCTGTATCACGGTCCAAGGGTAGAAAAGCCTGATCCAGCCCCATGTCCAGAACGGCTCCTGTGTACTAGAGATGTTGGCACAGAGAACCAACTTTGGTTTGTTCATCAGACTACCCAGCTGTCTGAAGAGCTGTCTGGTTTGAAACAGCATATCAACAACTGCTTCCCTCACTGGTGCGTTCAAAAGCCAGTCATCAATGCATGGGAAAACATACAACAGGCCCTCTCTGGGGGCTGCTGCAACTACTGCAAAGCTTTTGGTAAAGACAAGCAGTGCAGACAAACCATAGGGCAAATCATGAAACTGATAGTGCAAGCCCTGCAGCATAAACTGCAGGTATGGTTCCATGTGATAACGGTGACCGCGTAATAGTGATCGCCCGTTTGGGTATCTCATGGCGAAAATTAATTTTGATGATGTAGACTCATCTTCTACAATGAGCGGCGCTGGACACTTAGATTTTTGTTTCATGCGGGGAGGGCACATTCTCAACTCAGGGGTGCATGATGGTGGGTGCAAAACTATATTTATAAAAAAAAAAAAAAAAAAAAACACCCTGTGACCGGGCGCAAAAGCGAGCAAGCCCAGAAACAAACCTGGCACCTTCTAACCCCAGCCTGTCACCAACCCACCATGCCACACGGCCAGCTCGGCAGCCCACTGCCACACTACACCCCACAGATCCTCCCTCCCCTTCCGCCTGTGCATGGTGTGGTCCCTCCCCACCCATCCCGAACACCCTTATCCTGTCACCCTCCCTGCCCAGTAGCCCTGTGTAAAAGCGCCATGACTGAGTTGCACTTTTGGAAAGTGCTCAATCGTGGTTGCTGAATACATGGGCTACCGAAGGTACTGTCTGAGACTTAAGGATTTTTATATGGCGCTACGTATCCTTCATATCCATAGCAACCATCCAATCCCCTTTTAAAAGCAGGGGGATGAGGGACTGCAGAGAGTCCATGTGAACCCTCCTATACTCTATAAACAGGTTGAAGTCTCGGAGGTCTAGGATGGGCCTTGTATCCCTGGTTCAGTTTGGTACCAGGGACTACCGGGAACAACAACTCACTCTTTTCTGCAATGGGACAAGCTGGCCTTCTCACTGAGGAGAGTTTGAACCTCCTGTAGCAGGAGGGTGAAATGTCCCAAAGGGTAAGGGTTGAGCAGTGGAGGATATACCGGAGGAACAGAAAGGAGCTCTAGAGCATGTCCTCACTGAACCTCCTCCAACACCTAAGCATCTGTAGTAATCTCCTTCTGTTTTGGTAGGAAGAGGGAGATGCAGCCCCCTAGCAGGACGCCCTTTTCTGGCAGGGCCCGAGGAAGGGAGGGGAGCCAGAAGCCACCAGAAGAGGGGAAAGCACCACCAATACTAGCCCTCTTCAGTGAGCCTGGCAAGGGCACCTGGAGACAAACTGGCCTGGGCAGGCCTGTGGACACCAAGAGCCATGGCCTGGTCCTTCGCAGTAACCCCAGGATGGGTATAAGATCAATGAAATGAACCGTGGTCCAACCTCAGTGCTTGCAATTCAGAGTGTGCAGAGACCCCACAGTCATTTTGGACGTCTGAAGGTCCTGTAGAGCAGACTATGTCAGCACCAAAATGCTGCTTTCCTTTAAAGGGAGCATTTAGTACAGACTGTTGGATATCAGATGCAAAACCTGCAACACACAACCAAGAGTGACGGCGCAGGCAAATGCCAGAAGCAGCCACATGAGCTGCTGCTCAGAAACTTCACAGGCAGATCTCAGCAGGTGTTTACCAGTCTTGAGGCCATTAGTGATGGTCTTCTGCACCATGAGCATATCAGGGCCATCCAGCAGGTTGTTGGCCACTGCAGCCACTGATTTCCATTGCAATATATTGTCAAAGAGATGCAGAAGCAATGTTATTTTCTCAAACACGTCACGCTTCCTCAACTCCTTAAAATCGGGAGAGAGAGAGAGTTCATATGCTTGGGAGTCTTCGACCTGTCATTTGAAGCCATTAACACCACAGAAACCATTTCTGGCTACGAGGAATACCAATATGGACTACTAGAAGGTGATGGATATTGTTCATCCAACTTTCTTGGGACTGAATGCAGAGCACCAGGTCTGTGCCAGGTAGCCAGAATGGCATCCTCCAGAGCTGAATGGACTGGCAGAATAAGCACTGTGCGGGGAGGCAGACAGTTCAAAGAACTCAAAGATTTCTCTTGGAAGAGTCCTCTTCCTCAGCTGTAAATCTAAGTTTGGACTGAACCTGCTGTAGGAAAGCCTGAAAAGGGGCATCCTAAGGAGGCGACCTTGGGGTGTTTTTCACACCCCCTTCACTACAGTAGGACAGCGTGGAGCTGGAACCCACTATATCTCAAGGATCCAGATCCTCCTGTATGTTTTCTTCAGAGTCCTCCTCCATATATTCTGGACCATATTACAGTTCCTCCTCCTCATCGAGAGGCACGGACATAGGGTCAATGAGCAGAGGAGGCTGTGACAGAATTATCACCGATGGGAAGACTCTTCTTGACAGGCAATACGACAGGCGACAGGCAGAGGGGGAAAGTAACTGAAGGCATCTACAGGAATAGCATCAACAATAGAGGCAAAGGCATAGGCTTTTTTTTTTGCTTAATTTTATGCTCCTCCCACCCGACTGGCCACTCCTTCAGGCTGTGTAGGACCCCCTGCCAGCCTCCCCATCACCACCATGCCAGTCCTGATCTGCAACCCCCATCTTTTGCCCGATGTATCCTTAGTGGGGGCCACCCCACCGAGCACGGGATACCGAAGAGGGGAAGTGCTTGCCAGTAGGCACGGAGAATTCGCCAGGGTTCGCAGTGGACCAGCATGGGCACTCCCAGGCTTCAGTGGCAAATGGGGGTCCGGCAGCCATCATCCAGCTGGCTGAGAAGCATTTTCCTGTTTGCACCCACCCACCCCCCTTCCACATGGGCCGCACGCTTACTGCGGCCTGGGTGAATGCACATATAGCACATGGTCACCCATGCCACAAAGTGCGCTAATGCCATCGGCCTCCAGAAGCCACTCGAGAAATGCTTGCTCCGACCCACCTCCCTGGGGAGGAGAGCATCCATTGGATCCTCCAAACCCTTCCGGCCGGCCTCCACTCCTGTCATCCTGGGCTCGGGCCTGAACCTGGAATGCCAGTGTGCCAGGTGATTCCTTATTGCCCAGTGCCACGAAACCAGCCTGGCATAAACCTTTGAAAACACCTTAGACATGGTTAGATATACAAGCAGTGTGTGTCGACAGGCCCCAACAGGGTCAAAGACAGCAGAACCATTGATGGGACAGTGCTCACAAGCAGAATCAGCTGTGAATCCCCTGGAGGGGGATTAGAGTCTTTACTAGACCCTGACCTTGGTGTCAGACGGTCAGGGGAGCAGAACTGCAGGCCTTGGCTTGGGTTCCATCTCGGTCACTTGACTTTCCTTTGGAAAAAGGAGACCAGGACTTTGCTGGAGAAACATCCATTTCCTTGTGCCTTTGTCTGCGTGGCGGTGCTTTTCCACCAACTTAGCGGACTTGCCCCATTTCTTTGTGAAATCAGGGCAGGAATCATCGACCTTGGGGAATGGTGACAGTGAGCCTGGGAGAGAGGCAGCGGCTGACAACAGTGAAGTCACCTTTGACGCACCTTGTTTCTCCTCCATAGCACTTATTTTTTAAATACAATTCCAAAGCCTTCTTTTGACATCTCCTAGTGGCCTGGATAAAGCCCTGGCAAATGCTGCAGGCCTTCACGTTATGGGACAGCCCCAAGCAGTGAATGCATAAGAGTGGTCATCATCCTTATATATGTTAATGACACTACATCCACAATACTGGAACAACAATTCCTTTCCTTTCAACAGCGGCATAAAAATTTAAATTTAAAATAAACAAAGAAGTAGCCATGTTAACAATACATGCAAAGTCCGACTGCATCCTTTAGCAGCGGTGGACCAACACGTGATTGACGGTGTAAAAAGAACTGAGGCATGTTGGGGACACCCACACTATATAGGCAGCAACACCACAGGTTGACATGGGTGACCCAGCTAGCAAAATGTCTTGGGTGGTCCTGACACTGTCACCTTACGGTTCCATGATGCTGCTCAAAGGAGGGACACATCCTCAAAGAAGAGCAGGAGTTCCCATAATCTCCTTGTTTATTTTGCATAACTGCTAGTTTTAAATGAGGGCAGAAGTTGTGTCACACTGCTCTTCCGCACAGTCAGTGAAACCAGAACAGCAGTGTGGTGCAGGAGAAAATGTAAGTGTTTATCCATGACTAGGCTGCAGCTGTTTGTTGCTCCATTATGGGAACCTCCTCCAGTGAGCAACACCTATGGAACATGGAGGGCATCAGCATCAGACCTATATGGAAATTTTTGCCCAGCAGGCCACCCACGATTACATGCATCATTGGCGCCTATATACCGTGGGCAGCCCCAAATCTTCTCAGTTCTGCCTGTCCACCAGAGATGAAACAAGCATTTGTCAATGCTAAACGTTTGATGCATTGGAAGATGTTCGCCCCTGCACCTTGTTTATGCCCTTGAGGTACTTGAACGTGTATCATGTTCCCTTGCTCCCTCCTTTCCTCCAGTGAGTACATATTGAGGTCCTTTAATCTCTCCTGATATGTTCTGTGTTGCAAGCCAAGTACCATCTTGGTTGCCTTTCTGTGGACTGCCTCCACCCTGTCAATATCCTTGCGCAGCTGCGGCCTCCAGAACTGCACACAGTACTGTAGGGGAGGCTTCACTAGTGCATTATACAATGGCATCACCACCTCACACCTTCTGCTAGTGATACCTCTGCTTATGCACCCTAGCATGCCACTGGCCCTCTTTGCAACATTTGTGCTCTGTTTCTGACACCTTTAGTTTATCAGAACCGATAACTCCTAGGTCCCTTTCTTCCTTGATGATCGTCAGCACCCTCCCCCCATCCTGTAACTCTCCTCAGGTTTCCCTCTTCTCAGGTGTATTATTTGCACTTCTTTGCATTGAACATCAGTTGGCACTCCTCAGACCATTTTTCAAGCCTCGACATGGTCCCTGCTAATTTTCTCCACCCCTTCTGGAGTATTCCCTCTGTTACAGATGTTGGCTTCATCTGCAAACAGGCAGACAGACCTTTCCTTCTAGCCCTTCCGCAATGTCTGTAATGAAGACATTGAACAGGACTGATCCCTGAGGTACCCCCACTGGTCACCACCCTCTTCCCAGATTGGACCCCATTACCAACACCCTTTGCCTCCCAGCTTGTGCCCTGTGGCCAGATTACACACCTTTTTTTTTTTTTTGTAGACCATCTCTCACTGGACGGGGCATCTCTCAGAGGTGCCCACTCTACAATCCTCGCTACTCCCCGCCTGAAGCCACTCTTCCCACAACCCCTCACCAGTTACCTTCCAGCCCTCCAGATCACCGCTCCCCCCCCCCCCGGGAAGGCCTGCCTCACCTACCTGGCGGCCTTTCTGGAATTAGAGGGTTGGTCTGGTGGAGAGCCAGGGGAGACCAGTAGAGAGATGGCCAGGCACTGGGGATGTGGGAGATGTCCCTGGAGCCCTCATCGCCTCCCCTATTCAGCGAGAGCATTTACTTGGTGGTTTTTCCAGGAGCATGGATGTGCAACGATGTCCACCGCCACTCCTCCCCTTCAGTGTCATGCCACATGTTCCTGGTGCTGCTCCCGATTTACACCAGGGGCTGCACAGGAGCGGCGCAAGTCTCGATCCCTCCCCGGGAAGGGAGAGCAGTCCCTCGGACACCCAATCCCTTCCCTCCCCTGCCAACCCACGACAACCAGAGTCCATTCCCGAACCCAGGTCACCGGCGTGACGCGAGGTGTGGTGTCCAGCGCCTCAACCCTCAGCGCCAGCAGGCCGGCTGACTACCCATCTTGTTAATCAGCCTTCTATGTTGGTCAGTGTCGAAGGCTTTCCTGAAATCAAGGTAGGTGATGTCCACTGCCCTTCCCTGATTTACTTTACTGAGGCACTAGGGTTTCCAACCCTAATGCCAACCCCCGCCCTGCAGAGACAGACAGGTATTGGGGGTGTGTCTTTGGGTCGTTGGCCATAACACTCGTGCCATTCCGCCTCACCCCACCCTGCAGACACAGACAGGTGTTGTGGTGTGCCTTTGGGCTTCGGCCCTTATGCTCACCCCATTCCATAAGGAAATAAATGGAGATGGGTGCAGTATAGGAGAATGGGGTGAACGTTAGGGCCAAAGATCCCAAGGCACACTTCAATGCCAGTCACTGGCTGCAGGGTGGAGGTGGAATGGCATGAGCATTACAACTGACAACCCCAAAATGACTGTCAGTCTCGTCCGGTGGGGGCGTTACAGTTAGAAACCCTAACACCCCGGGCGTTTGTTGGTATTTTCACTCCAAATTTTCAACATGAGCTTTTTGGAACCCCACCTCATGAACAGTGGCATTATCATTTTGTTACTCAATCCCAAAAGGTGATTTCGTGCAGCGACTGTGCCATTTGGCGCCACAGGTGCGAACACACATTTTAGGCAAGCTGTGAAAAATGACAGCTATACTGTTCATGAGGTGGTGTGAAAAGCTGGCACTGTTGAATATCTGGAGTGAAAATATAAAAATTTGCCAAAGTTACATCCATGCATAGCGAAATTTCGACAACCACATGTACAGTACCTCGGGCATTTTGGGGTATTTTTGCACCAAATTTTCAACATGAGCTTTTTGGGACCCCATCTCATGAACAGTGTCATTGTGATTTCATTAATCCATCCCGAAAGTTGATTTCGCACAGTGACCGTGCCATTCTGTGACACAGGTGCAAAAACACGTTTTGGGCAGGATGTGAAAAAATGACAGCTGTATTATTCATAAGGAGGTGTGAAAAAAATGACAATGTTGAAAGTCTGGAGTGAAAATATTAATAATTGAAGTTACAAGCACGCATACAAACTGCGCAATGCACGCTCATAACAGTAATTTTTTTCTCCAAATTTGTAAAGTGGGCTTTTTGGTGCCCCACCTCGAACAGTGGTACTGCCACATCGCTAATCGGTCTCAAAAGGCGATTCCGCGCAGCGATCACGAAATCACCTTTCAGGACAGAGTAACAAAATGACAGTGATGGTATTTACGAGGTGGGGTCCCCAGAACCCCATGTTGAAAATTTGGGGCCAAAATTCCTAAAAATGGCCGATATATTAACTTAAGTTGAAACCCCACACTGACTGACATTATACGCTGCTTACTTTTGATTCTTGACATTTGTATCTAAATTCTGGTTTGGTTCCCTTCCCCCCCCATCTTGCTTCTTCACTTACCACCCTAATGCCACCTGCCCGTGCACTCCGTTCATATGACTTGCGTCTCCTGGTAATCCCTCGATGGACTACTGCCAGTGGCCAATTAATCTTCTCATTTCGCTTCCCTAAATTATGGAGCGCACTTCCTCCCCAGATTCGCCACTCTTCCTCACCCAACTCCATCAACTCTGCCCTTGTTAACTGCCTTTCGGTAAACTGTACCTGTACCTAATCACTGCTCCTCCTCTCCTCTTTAACCTTACCACCACACCCTTCCTTCTCCTACCTCCTCCCCACCTCTTCCCAGTCTTCTTTCACATGCCCCAAAGTCCTGATGAAGTCCCCATCTCCTATCCTGACTTTCACCATCCCCTTGCAGGGTCCCTTTTTACAGGCATTATCCCTGCCTATGTGTTATTTCACTTCTCCCTCCCCCTTAGCTCTAATCTGCTGACCCTCCTTATCCCCAGTAGGATTATCGCATACCTTAGGTTTCCCTCCCTCCATGTCTGTGCGTCTCCCCGTCTCTCGCCCCCTCTCTCTTTCTTCCCTCCCCCCAACTGCCTATCTTCTATGCCTTCCCTCCCTCCTCTCCAATCCCCAGACCCCTCACAGTGTTCCCGGCATCCTGTAGGGGTCTCGCTCCTCCACAACATTCCCCTCTCTCTTCCACTCCCCTCCTTCACATTAGTACTTGATCACCTAATGCTATTGTACTTACAAACTGTTCTCACTGCCAGCCGGTGGCGTTGAGGGTGGGAGTGCTGCCGCCACACCTGCTGCATCCAGCGACTCTGGGTCAGGAAAGCCTGGGTGCAGGGTGGCTGGGAGGAAGGAGGATTAGTGTCCCAGGGACTGCTCTCCTCCTCCTCCAGGGAGGTGGAAGGGATGACCAGGATGTGCTGCCTGTCCACTGTGGTGTTGACAAGGGCTGACGCCAGACATGCCGGGCGCGGATGCACGCAAGAACATCCTTGGCATCACTGCACGCCCGCGCCATTGGGGGGGAGCACAGAAAGAAAGCCTCCCCATGCATGTGATGGTGGTCCACTGGCATCGTGGCAAACAAAGTTAGCTCCCCTGGTGCTCGCCTAACCTTCTGCAGTGAGCAGGGTAAGCACCCATCGTGACGTGGCTGGGGAGGGGAGGGCACAGGGGCTAAGCTCATCAGGCTGCGGCTGGGGTGGGGCCAAAGTGACTACCGGACTGGAAGGGGAGGGGGAGGCCATAGGTACAACCCCACCTCAAGCAGAGAAGAAATATTAAAATAAATTAATAAATAAATGGTTCTCACTATTCTCCTAGTACGTAATGCAGTTGTAGCACCTGCCTAGATTTGTTATGTTAAGTTTAGCTATGTAACCTGTATGTACTACAGTTTGCGTCACCTGCCTGAAGTATGTCATGTCATGTTATTGTTGATCTATGTAACCTGTGTATAATGCCACATCCTTACTGTGCCCCTCCCCCCAGGTCACACTGGGAGACGAGCAACCTGTTGCTCACTGTGCCTTGCTGGTAAGACATAAAAAAATTCTTCAGTTTGCCGGTCGACTTTGAAGAGTGCAGACGTGTCCTGTTCCGGAGAAGATGACAGCGGCGATTTCCAGAGGTAAGTATGGGGTGAGGGGTGTGTGTAGGGAGGCAAGTGCTTAGTGGGAGGGTGGTGACGGGAGAGGAGGGACTGGGGAGAGGATGAGGGACTTTTATTTATTTTTTTATTTACATTTATAAAAAATAAATCGTTTGTGGACAACTGGGGTGGGCTCCCAGTGTGCCACATGACTAGGGGAGAAGATACATGCTGCTGACAGAGTTGGGCACCCGTCAGCAAAGAAAGTGGGCTTGGGGGGGGGCATCAGACACTGGGAGTAGGCATCCCGGTGTCGGAAAGATAAATGAATCTAAAATAGCAATTATCTGGGCAAAATGGGGTGGGCTCCCAGTGTGCCACAATGTGTGTGTGGGGGGATACATGCAGACTGGGGGATTGGGCACCCTGATGTTGGCAAAAAGTTTAGGGGAGCAAACCAGTTCGGTGCAGGATTCTGCATCAGAGAAGAGATGTCGGGTCAGTTTTTTTTTTTTTTTAATACATCTCATTTTGGCACACTGGAGTGGGCTCCCAGTGTATGACATTAATTGGCGGGGGAGGGAGAAGGAATACATGCAGACACAGGGATTAAGTACCTGATGTTGCTTTGACAAGCTGCACTCGGCTAATGTTGAGGCGGCACAGAAAACCCGAGCACTGGGAGAAAAAGCCGCACTGCGCTAACATTTAACCTTTTGGGTTGGGTTCAGAGGGAGCAAAGACTGGCCATAACTGCAGCCATGCGCACTAGTGTGCACTCTAATGCACGTGGCCGGAGGTCAGGCTACAGAAGGAAATGAAGTGCTCCCATTGGAGTGGTTCATTTCTTTTAAGTCCAGGACGCACCACGTCAGCAAAGCTGAACTGCTGTCATCAGCAGACTGCCTAGTCATTGGTGTGCACTGCCAAATCAATTGCAGTTTTAACTGTAATTGGCTTGGCAGTGACACCTCTCATTTCCCGTTACTGTCCCAAGACGTTTGATGCGAAAGCGCATCAAATGCAAAAATGACGTGCCAGATCAAAGACAAGTACACTGAAGCCCTAAAAGGGAGCAACAATGCCCAGCAAAGAAAATGTAGTACACGGTAAACGGGGTGTAACGATGACATACAAAACCCACATTAGACCCCACAATATCAAGGGGGAAGGCAGGAAGGTAAGCTGTGGCTCATTGGAGGACAGTCCCTCAAAGGGCAATGCTGCTAGTAAGTAACTATTCCATCTTCTTCAGGGATCTCTCTTTACAGCGAGTCACACGTATGAAACAATTTCCAAGCAGTACCCCAGACAATTGGGGGGTGGGGGCGCACCAGCATTAAGGAAAGAATCATTGCTGTAAGTGAGAGAACTCTCTGGGTTTACAACATCAGCATGCTGTTTATTTGAATCACAAGAAGAAATGGTTCTGGAAGAACTCCTAAATTTGAAGGTGGACAAAGCAATGGGGCCTGATGGGATTCACCCCAGAATTATCTCCCCCCCCCACCTCCCCTTCTTCCTGGCTGCCCACTCCTTCAGGTCTCTATTGCCCCTCCTGACCCACACCGGCTACCAACCTCATATGGCAGTCCCCACCGGGTAACCCGGCATAACCCTTCGCCGGACGTGTCCCCCTCCAAGGGGGAAGGCACCGGTGGGGGCGGCCAGCGCACTATTTTATTGGCCCGGGGTACTGCTGAGGTGCGTCGGTCATGGGATCAGTGGCAGCGGAGGACAGACTGTCATCCGGCCAGCCAGGAACCATTTTCCTGGTTTTCTGTGGGGAGTGACGTCCTGATGTCAAGGCATACACCGACGTCTGTCACTCCCCTTGAGCACCATACCCAGGCATCACTGCTGTGCTCCCATCCTTCGCCAGGAGTCAGCGTGCGCCGGTGTGCATCCCCACCCTCCCCCCGGAGAAGGAGAGCTGTCCCCGGACACTCCATCCTTCTCCCCCCGGCCAGCCCTCCGGTGACCTGAGTCAGTTCCCAAACCTAGGTCGCCGGTGTCGCAGACGGAAATCCAACCGCTGTGCCGACGGGCCGGCTCACCCCAGAATTCTAAAAGAATTAAGGGGAGAACTAGTGACACCACTGACTACCCTTTTTAACAAATCATGGGAGGGTGGTGTGGTACCTGAGGACTGGAGGAGGGTGGATGCGATTCCTCTTCACAAAAGTGGGAGCAAGGCAGAGGTAGGAAACTACTGCTAGTGCTCTAAGTTTTACCTCAGTGGTAGGGAAAATGATGGAATCACCTCTGAAAGAAAGTATTGTTGAGTACCTAGAGGACAGCGGGGCACAGAACCCAAGGCAGCATGAATTCACAGTGGGAAGGTCATGTCAGACAAATCTAACAGATTTCTTTCACTGGCTGACCAAAGTAGTAGACCATGGAGGGGCTGTAGACATGGCCTACCTAGTCTTTAGAAAGGCATTTGACACAGTCCCACACAAAAGATTAATAAACAAGTTAGCCAGCCTGGGAGTGGGGTCCCAGGGTGGTAGCCTGGGTAGAAAATTGGGTGGACAACACGACACAGAGGGTAATAGTAAACAGAGTCCACTCCGAAGAAAGGGGGGGGTTTACTAGTGGGGTATCGCAGGGTTCAGTGCTGGGACTCGTCCTTTTTAATATCTTTGTAAGCAACACTGCAGAGGGACTGGAAGGGAAAGTATGGTCAAAAGTATGGTAACTTAGATTCAGTGCAAAGAAGTGCAAAGTAATGCACCCGGGAAACAAAAACCCAGGGGAAGAGTACACAATGTTGAGGGAGGTACTAACAACAAAAATGGACAAGGACCTGGGAGTAGTCATATCAGATGACCTAAAGGTAAGCAAGCAATGTGACAAGGCAGTAAGAAGGGCTGGGGATATACTGGGATGTATAGGGAGAGGCATCACAAGTAGAAAAAGGGAAGTGGTTATCCCTCTGTACAGACAGTTGGTAAGACCCCATCTGGAGTACTGCGTGCAGTTCTGGAAACCCCATCTCCGCAAGGACATGGACAGGATGGAGGCAGTCCAGAGGAGGGCAATTAAAATGGTGCAGAGTCTGCACCAGAAGCTATATGAAGAGAGACTAAAAGAGCTTAAATATGTATACCCTCAAGGAAAGGAGGGAGAGGGGGACATGACAGAAACTTTCAAGTACCTCAAGGGAATCAAAGTCCAAGAGGGTAGCATCATTCAGAAAGAGAGATGTGCAAGAACAAGGGGGCACAATTTGAAGACAGAGGGGGGATGGCTCAGGGGCAACGTGAGGAAGTATTTTTTCACTGAAATGGTGGTGGACGCATGGAACAGCATTCCTGAGGAGGTCGTGAGATCAAACATAGTGGGGGAATTTAAGAATGCATGGGACAGGCATAAGACAATTCTGGTGGGGGTTAGGAAGAAGTAGGCTATTGGTTAACTAGGATCTGCAGCTTATTCAATAGGTAGGGAAATAGGCAAACTGGGTGGGCCAAGCGATCCTTATTTGCCGTTAAAGTCTATGTTTCTATGTTAAGGCACGTAAGCCAACCAACACAAAGGCCAATGTCCGATAGGCCAAGAAGAAGGAAAACACAATAGGGAATCCCAACAGAGAATAGGGGGCATGGGAGCAAGACATCCAGAAGCTCCAAGTGATGACTCAAAAAAGTGTTGACAGCAGACACACCATGGGCAGAATATAGACATGAAAACCAAGTATAAACAAGGGAAGTCAATGGGGCCAGGCCTTGGAATTAATCACATCGATGGGGTATCAACGACAAAGAATGCCACCGAAACGAAGCCAGGAGATAACCAAACAGTTGGCAAGGAAAAGCCATGCCACCAGGCCCGAGAGAGCCATTGGCACCATGATCATAGGGGTCTCTGCCACAGAATGACGGCAAGAGAGCGAAGAACATGTGGAATGGCCAAAACCCACAGCCAGTAGGAAAGCAGACAACACCGCCCAGGGAAATAGCCATGTAAGAAACAGAGGGGATGTCAATGAGGCAAAACGAGACCCTGGGTTGCACCTGGAAATGAGCCTCTGCTCAGTGTGCCTTTCATGGTTATCAACTTTAAATAAATAAAAAACAGGTGACTACAAGGCAAGAAGAGGGATGCCAACAGATGACAACACCATCCCAAACAAAATCAGAGGCAAAGCCAGGTGATGCAGACACAGGGAGCCACATGTCCACAGGGCAGGGTAATTAAGTCAGGAACCGGCTGAGGGGTCCCAAAGGAATGGCTGGACCGGTGGCAGAAAACCAAGACAAAGGCAAAGCTGATGACACCAAGATGCAAAACAGCCCTGCACAAAGCATGGGACTGGTCATACAGCAGGCATGCCAATGAGAAAACCCAATGATGACCAGTTGAAAGCAGAGAAGCTGTAAACACCGACCCAGTCAGTGAACACGTGATGGAACAAGTCCAGAAGGCAAAGCCAAAGGGAACCACCAGTTCTGCAGAAACTGGGGCCAGAGAACAAGGCTAGGAACCAACTGAGGCGTGCCAGAGGATGGCCAGACTGGCCACAAAGCCAGGTCCAAGGCAAAGCCGATGACAGAATAGCATGAAAACGGCCATGCACAAAGCAGGGGACTGCACACATAGCAGGTACAATGACGATGCAAAGCCAGAGGATGGCCATCAGAAAGCAGAGTGCTGAAAAACTGTGAACCCCAACCAAATAATAAGACCAATGGGGTGAGGATAAGCAACAACTGTGTCGAAGGGAGCCATGGGCCCCAATGAACCAGATGGCTGAGCAAGAAGCCAGGAACTGACAGAAGCACCAGAAGATGGCCAGACTGAACATAAGGATTAATCAATCAAGCCATTATTTCTAAAAACACTTTTCCAAAGCCAAAGCACCTGTACATAAACTCCACATCGAGAAACATTAACAACGTTCAATATTCATTAAATAAAATAAAAATATCCATTTTCATTAAGCTAAAATCATACACCAAGCATGAAATCATGCACTAGAGTCTGGAAATGCCTGACTAAATATATACGTTTTTTAAAGCCATTATAAAGCTTTGTATGGTCAGGCACTCTTGAATCTTACAAGGTAGGAAATTCCACAGGGTGGGGGCTGCAAAAGCAAGAGACCAAGCCCCAAATGTCTTTAAGCACACCCTGGGAATCTCTAGCAATCCCTCATCGGCTGGGTGGAGGGAGCAGTAGGGACGAAGGAGATCTTGCAGGTAACGAGGTCCCTGGTTCGTGTAGGGCTTTGTAGGTCAGGACAAGTTGAAGGCAGAGCCCATGACAAACACAAACACAGTCATGCACAAGGTAGGAGACTAGATACAGAGTGGGAATGTCGACAAGGAAGAGCCAGGTGATGACCAGCACAAAAGGGGAACACCAAAATAACATCAACCTCGGCACAAACTGTAAAGCTGGTGCTGAAGCTATGCCACGTGATGGAGCTGAAGGGAGCCACGAGCCCTGCAGTAACTGGGGGCTGGGCTATCAAGCCAGAAACCGACCATGGCACTCAGACAATCAGGACTGTGGCCCTCACCACCTCAACAAAAATTCAACCACCAGCAAAGACCCAGACCACAAAGGGCAGAACAGCAAGCCAGCAGCAGGAACCCAGCCAGCAGCGGGGACCAGAAGGGATCTGTGAAAGAGGAGCCTAGCAACAGCCGACATCCATATACCGCAGGCAGCATCGGCTGCACAGAAAATAAGGTCCACGTAGGAAGCAGAAGAACAGGCCCAGATTGCTGAAAACGGGAGATGAAGGCCGGCGAAACACACAATGAAGTCCAAGGAGGGAGTTCTTCGGTCAGACGTGAAGTCAATGGAATAAAAGGAAAGAACCGATGAGGTTTGGGGCTGCCCATGTTGTACAGACACACACCATCGTGGGCGTCCTGCTTGGCAAAAGTTTCTGGATAGGTCAGATAGCACCAGTGTTCCATGCGCCTAGCTCACTGGAGAGAGAGATATCCCCAAAGAAGATCACCAGTAACTATATGGATGATTTTATGCATGCATCAAATATTTGGAATATAATTGCTATTTATCTTTCTCCATGCAACGAAACCCTGTGAATACATAAAGCCATGAGGACCTTCATTTTACTAATCTTGATTTTTTAACTTTATTTTGCCTCTCAATACATGCAAGTTACCTTATATATGACTGCACTGTTCATCTTAAAAATGTTACATGATAGCACCTCGCTTAATGCAAAAGTGTTTGGTAGCAAGAAATATTTTCATTTTTTTTTTTTTTTTTTTTTTTTTAGCAACAAGGTATTTCGTTTTTTCGTAGATCAATAATCAATGAATTTTAAAATCCCTCAGGTCAATCAATATGGCTGTCGCTAGCGATTTAAAAAATATTGTGCTGATGTTTCTTTTTGACTAAAACTACGTTTACACTAAGGACGCCCTGAATTGGCCGATTCCGATCAGATTTTTGGATTTAGGATTATTGGAAATTCCAATTCCTAATCATATTCCGATTCATTTCTTAAAGGATCTTAAATTGTATTTGGAATCCTAAGTCCTAAATTTCTATGTAAAAACAGGTTTTGGGATTTTCGGATTTCAATTCCAAAAATCCTGCATTCAAAATAGGATCGGTGTTCAATGAGTCCAATTCCATTCTGCGGATTCCAAGCAAACTTAATTCATACTGTGGCTACAGTAGGGTGGTGCTAGAAGATGCCCCCCCGTATATAGCTTTTAACCCCTCTGGAGACCCTACCTCTGTTACCACCTACCCACAAAGAGTTGCCCACCTCCCCCGCACCTACATGGAGCGAGTCCCCCACAGCTTTCCCCCCATGGTGAGGTTGAAGAGAGGGGGCCACCCCTCCCCACAGTCCATAATCCAGAGTTGCTCCAGGTAGTGGTGGTGCAGGCTCGGGGATGTGCACAGAGCAGCAGTCCTTCTTTGGGTCACATTTTTTGTTTTTCCCCCCAGGAGCCTCTATGGCCGTGACACATCAGAACACGCACATGGAGGCACGCATGCTCAGCCACGGCCCCGCCCCGCAAGTCACTAATTTGCCTGCATTACCACTAGGCCTCCACCAAGTGGCAGGCAAAGGCAGAGTCAGCTGGCCACCCCTCCCCGGGAGAGGGGGAGCAGTCCCTATGACGTTCAATCTTCTCCCACCACGCTGACCCTTGGCAAACCATGCTGGTTCTCAAACTCAGGTCGCAAGCGTGGCAGAAGTTAGGCATTCAAATGTCTTAGCCCTCCATGCCACCGGGCTGACTAGAAGAAGAGGTTTGTAATGGTGAACCACATGGCACTACACGCAGGTGTTCAGTGCTTTCATGGTTGACAGAGAAGGAACCTTTAATCATTTCCCAGCTAGTTCTAGAATAAAATGAAAGAAAAAAAAATGGGAACACAGTTTTTTTTTTGCCAGAAAAACATTACTATGAAACTACAGGATGCCATTTTTTGCCGACTAACATACCTAGCTGCTTTAACCTTCATGTGCGCTAGTCCTGCTCAGTGCTAAACTCAGGCAGATGAAGCACATCACCCCACCTTCAAACGTCGGGTACTGTGTCCCAGATGGGCTATGCTGGGAAAAACGGCAATGCCTACAAAAAAAAAAAAAAAACCCTGCATTTCCCATACTTCGTTCCAAAATATAAACAGCTGGACTGCTTACCAAGACGGTGTCATTGTGTGAGCGTACGGTGGCGCCAAACCATTGAGAATATGTAAATTCCATGGGTTCCTGCTCCGTGCTGTTGCCGGAAGGTTTGAAGGGGCGGTTCCCTGAAACAGAAAAAAAGTTTCTATGTAAAGGGTGTTTCAGTCTAAGATTTCAGCCCCTACCCCTGTTCCACAGGCATTTCTAATGATCTCTATATAACAAATAATGGATGGGCAAATCATACAGGATTTATTCAGCACCTTTGAGAACCAGCGCCACTTTCTGAAAAACAACCATAGCAGAACCCTTTTCTCAAGTTCAGATAGGTTTCAAATAATTTGAAAAGAAATGAGTTTGGGAGATTAAGGGGAAGTAAACATTGCCGGCTCTAGGGATGGGAGAACCACAAGGGGTTCTGAGGTTCTAAAAGGTTCTGATAACAGAACTTTCAGGACCTTTCAGTTTAAAGTACAAAAACTGCTTTAACCATCACTCTACCCTTAGTTTGTCACCTGGATGGTCATTTTATATCAGGCTATGCAATGGATGGTTCGGATTTCATGCCGAAATACTGGAGGTAGTGAAGGGAAAGGAATCTTAAAAACAACTTGGAGTGGTACGTCACTGCCTACAGCCTTCTTTTGGGTCTTTCTACCACCACCAGACTGGGCGGGAATGGGCAGACTGGGTCCTTATCTGCTGCCAAAATCTATGTTTCGCCATCACCACTCATCTTCTTATTAAAGACCGACAGGGGGAGTATTGTAGGTTCTAAAAACCAATATTTCAAAAATTATCAAAACCTGATCGGAACCGGAATAAAGGTTCCAATGAGATTAGTTTACAGAAAATGACAGGTCCTGGACTTATCCAAGCTGGGTTTTCTCCTTCCATCCATAGCCAGGTCACTCAAATTCTGAAAACACATGAAAAGATCTTTCAAACAAAGGTTGTTATGGGGGGGGGCTGGGGGTAGAACCGCCCAGAACCACTGGTCGGAGGTGAGATAGTATAAACGTGGGCAGACATGCTGGACCACTGGTCTCTTTCAGAAAAGAGTTCATCTAGTTCTGGTCTTCCCTGTAGGTGTCAAGCGTCCTGAGATACACGCATCTAAATCATCTGTAAATTAAATCAAGGGAGCAGCCATTTCATGGAAACCTGAGGCAGAAAGTGACATCGCTGGGGGCAGGCTGTAATCAACATATCGCTTGTCCCTCAGATACATCCCTTTTTGCCACAAGATTCTATAAAATAGCCGCTACCTACATGTTATTTATGGACAATTTAGATACTTATATTTCAGCCCCATTCACGGGCTTCCAGAACTTGAGTGACCCGATGAGTATTTACTCCCCCTTTATCATACCCCCCCCCCAGGTCTTTACCCAGATAGAACCATTGGAGAGGAGGTGTTAAGACCCTGAAAGAAAGCAGGTGGTGGAGAAACGACCCAGTGAGCCGGGTGTAAGTGAGCATGCTAACAGTGACCGATATTGAGTACACGAATGTGCTACATATTCCTAAGCATTTCTGTACCACAAGTTGCCTTAAGCATCATTTCTCTTTGCTGGCAATAATTCACAGGTTAAAATATATAGTTTATAGCCTAAAATAGTTACCCTTATGTTATCCCTAGGCTGGGCTGCATGACAAGCAGTACCCTGGTCAGCTCTGACCAAGAGACGTGGTAGCCAGACGCTACTAAACCTGACGCAACAGCTCCTGATGAGGTAAGGTAGCAGATATGACAGAATGCTACCCTACCCCGTCTGATGCGGAGGAATGGATGTTTACATGGGGTCACCGGCAGAGCTGCCCCAGTGGTGTGGAGGGGAATACCACTGGTAGCTCGGTCAGCATGCTGTGCGTGATCCGGGTTCTGGTCACGTCTTTAACACACTGCACCCCCACATAACTAATTTTAACTTATTCCTGGGTCCGCTCCCCCTCAGAGTTAGATATTTTAGTTACAGGGTGTGGGGGGGTGGAGCCCCCACATGGGGGGTGCGTGGGGCAAAGCCCCCCACATGTAACACATTTCTTTTAACATGCCTGAAATTTGTCTCTCTGGCATGAGAATGATTTGCAACTGCAGCTGTTGGGACAATTTACTCATTATGCCGATGCTCTGCATACCAAGTTTAGGGAAAACATAGTAAATCCCTAAAATATATGGCAGTATAGCCTACAGGTTAGGGAAAATGAGCGATGAACAAGCTTGGTACATCCAGCAGCCCTTGGTTCGATTCCCACAAGCTTCACATGCACCCCGTGTAACCCTGAGCAAGTCACTTAACCTCCCTGTACTCCCAGGTAGCCCTTGTAAATGTGCCTGGTGTCCAGCAGGCCTTACCCAGTTACCAAAAAAAATAAAAATAAAAGATTTAGCATTTGTACTTTAAAGCTACGAAACCTGCAAAGACACACTTCTGATTAGACTCGGATATCTGAATTTCTTAGGACTTGTCAGACCCTTTTGTGGTTCTTCCATCCCAGTAAAGAAGTTGTAACTTCCAGGAAAAGAAAAAAAAGGCCTTTACTGTCTGGACAGGAAGGTGAAGTAATGCAGAAGTGCGTTGGCAACAAGAAGCTGACAGTCTTCTTTAAAACCCGGATGTCTATACATGTGGGGAAGTGATCAATGTTTGCTTGTGTATTGACGTGTATCCACAGAGCCGGGATGAAGTGTTCAATGAATCTAACAGCAGTGCCCGAGGAAAGCTACTGTCAAGTGTGCAGACAAGGAAGACTTGGTAACTAGTATAACTCTGAGGAATGGGACAAAAGGAGGAAAAATCAACTACAGATCTTTTAACGTTTCCAAAGAAATCAATCCCTTCTCGAATAAACAACAGGAAAACAAACAGAGCCCTCTGAAGGAGGGCAATACATGTTTATGTGCCAGAGGAACATCAAGTTTTCTCAGCATACTTTACAGAGAGACGCGACACAAACACAGGAAATTTTACCAAAGGCATGCAAAAATAAACAGAGGAAGCAGGCGACGCCAGGATGCCCGTGTGGTCTTGCATTCTGACCACAACCTACATCTATAAAGCATGACTGTCCCACCATGCCACATGTTCACTGGGCACGTCGCCTGGGGTACAACCTCCCTTGGGCACGTCGCCCGGGGTACAACCTCCCTTGGGCACGTCGCCCGGGGTACAACCTCCCTTGGGCACGCCGCCCGGTACAACCTCCTTGGGCACGCCTGGGTACAACCTCCTTGGGCACGCCGCCTGGTACAACCTCCCTGGGCACATCGCCTGTGGGACACGATGTTCCTTGTGCAGCATGTGCACATTACCTAGGACCTAACCTCTTTAATGCACACTGCCTGGGGCCTGAAGTCCCTTGTGCATCACCTGCGGCACCTGCCCTCCCTTATGCTCAACACTTGCAGGCATGGACCTGCCTTGTTCCAATCACCTGCGAGACTGGACCTCCCTTGGACACATCACCTGTAGGACCCGACCTGCACTGTACACATCACCTGTGGGACAGGACCTCCACTACACACATCACCTTCGGGGCTGGACCCGACCCTCCCTGGGTTTTTGTCTTTCCAGCTTAAAAACTGGAACACATCCAGAGGAATCAATAATGAGTGTGCACAGGGCAGTGGTGCTCAGAAACCACACTAAGTTAGCAGTCCAAAAAGGTTTCGCCACTCACAACCTCAAACATGGAATGCCACTATTCAAGATGGTATTAAAACTTCATTTTATTAGCAATAAAATACATCAGCATCCTACCCATTGCATTTCAGACACTCGGGTCCTTGTGATGAGATGAAAGGACTACATTGATGCTGCAGATGTTATAAAGACTTGCTAGGCTAGGACATCTGGCCTCTCCATCGCTCTGGGGGATGGGAAACTGCCACAGTGGGGTGGCAGAGAACAACGACTTTCCAGTAACACTAGACCTGATGATGGCAACTGTAAACCTGTACATAACTCTGTGTGGAATACCTAAATTTCATCAAGATAAGCTCATGGAGAAATGTGAGATGGCAGTTTTTCCTCTTCCCCCTCCCCCATGTTACACGAGGTCCCTGCACCCTAATTGATACCCTCAGGGGTGCACCGTAGACAGCTAATGTTTAGGCATAGGCTATACTAATACACACAGGGCTAAGAGCATCTACCGTACAAGAGTAGATGTCAGGATATGAATACATATTATTGTAACTCACTTTGCTTGCTAATGCACACACATTATACCATGTATTTTCTGTCTATTTCTTACTTGTCAGATGCCAAGACACCTGTCCTTGAAGTAATTATAATGTGTAAGGCAATATTGCCATCTTTCGGTGATGGACACCACTTCACCTTGTTATGTAAGACTTTGTATAAGAACGTCTTTGTTCTAAAACTGATGACTTTACAGAATTATATAATGTTATCTTGGACCGTGGAGCCACCTCTAATTTAGCCAATAGGGCTCATCTCTGTAACTAGAAATGTTTCTATCTTTTAGTAACCATAGTAATTATCATAGGTATATAATGTTATGCACAGGCTTTACACCTTGGAGACCCGAGATCCCAAGAGACTACAAAGAAACCTCGAGGTGTAGGGAACGCTTAGCACTGGCTCCCGGTTCGTATTGGTAAGAACTGCTTAGGGCAACTGTGATTCATCCCTGTTTGTAGTAATAAACTTGTTTATTACTTGAATGCAACTTGTTTGTGATTATTTGCATCTCCAATATTGCCAAGAACCTGAAAGTGAGGTTTAGACCTCTTACACCCATATGCCTGGGGACAATGCCCCCCATACCAAGACTGCGTCTGAGTGATCTGTAACAGTGATTCCCCCCTCCACCTAGTGGGGACGTGCTCCAGGACAGAGTCTGTAACTAGCAGCAGTCATATCTCTCTAGGCATATCTGGACTGTTTACCTTCCCCTCACGTGGATGACAACAGCTAGAATATGAGGGCAACAACGGGATAGGGCTGAGCATTTGCAGAAGTATCCTACCAGCAGGATACATCAATATCAGCCTTATTCCCTCCCCAAACATCGACGTGGCATCCTATTCCACTTTCAAGAGATCATACTGGTGAAGGGCCTCTACAAAACATAATATGGCTTAAGCTGGGTAAACTTAAATGCACCCCAGTAGAGGCTACGCAAAGGAGAAATGCCAGTTATAGCACAGCTAGCTGGGAGAGAGAGAGATTGGGCAACAAAGTGTTGCTCTCTCCATACAGAGCTTCCAAGCTAGCAACAACAAATCTGTTTTTAAATACTGTGCCAAAACAGTTATTGGTTTGATTTCTGGAGTTTCCACATTGTTATTGGTGTTACAGATATACATAATTGGAAATGTCATAGGACGTCTTAAAAATGTTCACGATGTAACAGCAATGGAAAACAGTGTCTTTTATTCTCTATAGTTCAACACTTGTGCTTCTCTCCCTCTCCCGCCATTACCGTCGCCTGCATCTCTCTCTTTACCCTGAGCCCTCCGAGCTACATCTCACCATGGAATGGTTCAGGGGACGATGTCTGGAGTTAAGGGTACAGGACTCCACTATATAATTCATTCTATGGTCCTCAAACACCTCAAACATGGCTGATCGGAGAATCATTTTGTGGTGTGACCAGGGCAATCATCGCATGAAATTAATTAAACGTGGAATCATTTTGAACCGTCTCAGGTCAGCCAAATGCAATGTGGCACTTCTCCAGGAAACACATCTGGTGGACAAAAAAAGCCCCAAGCAAGCACAGACCTGGGTTGGACAAGATTTTGCTGGTAAACGTAGTAACAAGAGAGGGGTGTTAATCTGACACCAAAAAAAAAAAAAAAAAAAAAAAAAGGCCATCGCTTGCAGGTGGTGAATAAGGTGTCTGACAAGGAGTGCAGGAAGGTACTGTTAAGAAGTTCCCTACACTCCAGGTAGGTAGTCATACTGTACACCCCAAAGGAGGAGGATGCAGGTTTCTTTCTAGAACGCACGCAGTGGGTATCTAGAGTTATGATCCCAGACATCATGGTGCTCCGGGACTCAACATTGCTTTGGACCCAATTCTAGATAGGTCATCGGATTCACTAGTAAACCCACAAATGCACAAGAGAGAATAGCTGTACAAAATACGTGCCAAGAATCCCACAGCCAGGGACATTTCCACACCTGCAGCAGTCGTGATTATTTCTTGACCAGCGCTCACTGTAGTCATGAGATTCTTGATGCCTCTGTACACTCCATCATAGTTTCTGCACATGACCCAGAAGCCACCCCACTACTCGTATAGCAGTCAGTGTCCTAGATTCCTAACATGGAGGCTTAATCCCGTGCTCCTGAGGATCAGATTTTAAACTTGAGCTAACGGCAGAAAACAGAACACTATTTCCAGACAAATGCTCACCCGGATATATCTTCCAGTACTCTGTGGGAAGCTTTTAAGGCATTTATAAGGGGGCACATAATCAGCTGTGCAGGTGGTGGTGGGGGTTGGGGGGAGAAGAGAGAACAAAAAAAGAAAAAAAAAAAAAACACAACAAAAGCAGGAGGTAATGGAACTTACTGCAACATTAAGGACAGCTGAGGAGCAGTACTATCAAAAAAATAATAAAATCACCCTCCACACAGGAGCAAATACAAATAGTAAGACTTAAAAAGCTCGTCCAAGATTGTCATTGCCCACTACCTCATACTTGCGAAAATCTCTTCAGCTAATACCCACATTTTTTAAGTGTTCCTGTTTGAAAGGGAAGGGATCGTAAATTTAGCCAAGCAGACGGCCAGCTGATTCCTTCCATTCCCTGATCTGCCGAACCCGCCGCCACGCTCAGATATTTTGTGACATCTAACCAGGGAAAGCGTGAAGGATGCACTCCAATGAAGTCTATGAGGCCAATTTTTAAAAGAGCTTTATGTATTTTTGAGCAATGTCGGATATAAATGATAGTCAGCAGTTAACTAACAGGACCCATATTAGTTAAAAGGGAACAGTCATCTACAGGATTGTTTAAAGGAAATTTCTGATATGAGGTATTGTGCTTCATAGCCCAATACCTTATATCATCATGAGCTCACTGCTACAAAAAGTTTAATTTTTAAAGCAGCAGTACTACGGAGAAAAAAAATTTGCGCTTTGACAGTTTATTCCCTGTGCCCTGCTAATCATATACATGGTACTCTTTTTTTCGCCGGCATTGTACTATCACCGAGTAATTTGCTTAGTTATTCTCTGCTTTTGTTTACATTTCTGCCACTAAGCATGTTGCACTGGAATCCCCTCTGCTGCCAACTGCACATGTTTATGACTTGCAGGGATATTGGGAATAGTCAGCGGAGGGTCCCTCTGCTGTTGTCAAAAGATGTGATGCGACCTGAAGAAAAAGTGCAGCTGAAATTAGTCAGCCGCTATATTTGTTGTAGCACTACAACACTTCAAATAAATTGCAAATATCTAAAAAAAAACTAAAGATGACTGGAAAAAAACATTTACAGGTATGGAAACTGGAACTTTGGCCGCATGCTTACAGCCGAGAAGCAGAATTTTGATAGGTCACTTCCTGATTTCGTAGTACTGCTGCTTTAAGTCAGTAGTTTTAGTAGAAGGGGTCATAACTGGTGCTGAACCCACGGCCAGCCGATCCCTTCCTCCAACTTCCTGGATGGGCTCATTTCTGCCCGCCGCTCAGACTTGTGATGTGCGGCAAGGAGAGTGCAGGGTAAGCTCCAATACAGTTATGGGGGCTGTTTTAAATACAGATTTTAGTAATTTTAACACTGCTAGAGGAAAAGTAAAGTAGATACTTAACTAGCAGGGACACTACTAGCCAAGCTGACTGCTTTAATTTTTCTCTAGGAGCATTTAAAATGACTAAAATCAGGCATTTAAAACAGCCCCCACAGACTTGTATGGGGCTCACCCAAGTGCTCTTCCTGGCCACACGTCACATTCAGAGAGTGCGGGGCAGAGTTGGGGTGGAGCGGGCTCATCAGGAAGTTATTTAGTCATTACAAATTGGGTTTACAACCTTTGAGTCAGAGACTCATTTACAAAGGCACCTCATCGCAGGGAGGGCATACTTCAAGACAGTTATTACAGTGCAGATTAAAACAGAGGAAAACATTACAGGTGTAGTAAAAGGAACGGTCGATAGAGAGACCGTCGGCTCGGGCCGGACAAACGGGATGCCCTCCTGCAGATGAGCTGGAACGATCCACCACTGTAGAGTGTTCCACATCCCCTGGGTCACCGTCAATAGCTGGTCCAATGGATCGCAGCATTGAGACCACTGGCTAGCCAACCCCCACTGAAGGGGGCGCATGTTGCAGCGGGCCCGACGGACCACACTGGTGCAGGCTGCCATGAGACCCAGGAGGGCAAGGAAGTCCCGGGCAGGGCACAACTGCCCAACCAGAAATGATCAGGCAAAGGAGGAAAGAACCCCGGCCCTGTCCACCGGGAGCCGTGCTCTGGCTCGAAGAGAGTCGAGCTCTGCCCCGATGAAGAGAATCACCTGCTTCGGTTCGAGTTCCGACTTGGCCTCGTTGATGGAAGCCGACCTGAAAGCAAACCTGAGGGCCAGATCTCTGGACCGCTTCCACCTCTTGTCTGAGGGGCTGCTATCAGCCAATCGTCCAGGTAAGGCACCCGGACCCTTCGGCGCAGAGGAATGCTGTCACCACTGCCATGCATTTGGTGAAGACCCTGGGAGCAAGAGACAGCCAAGGGCATGGCTCAGAACTCAAAAGGATCCTTACGCTAAAAGCGAAGGAATCTCTGTGAGACGGACGGATAGGGACGTGAAAAACGCAGTCCTGCAGGTCCAGAGAGCAGAACCACACGCGCGCTCCAAGGATGGTATTATCTGAGCCAGAGTGACCATCCTGAAGGTCCAGACCTTAGGAACTTGTTTAGGTCGCAGTCGATAATGGGCGCCAGCCCCTGCCTGTTTTGGAACCAGGAAGTACCTGGACACAAACCCCGGGTCTGAGGGAGGGTCCGCCACCTCTCTGATCACCTCATTCTCGAGGAGCAGAGCGATGTTGGCTCGGCGAGCCGACAGTGAGGCCGCAGACCCCGAGGCCCCCCGGGGTGTGACGGCTCTGAAGGGCGGGGTCTGCTCGAACTCCAAAGGCAGGCCCTTCCCCACCATTTCCAACACCCACCGGTCTGTGGTGATAGCGGACCAGGCGGAAAGAAAGTGGCGAAGCAGTCTCCCCACGGGGGGAACCTGGGGTGAGGCGACGAGGTTGGGGGTGGCACCCCTCAACCAGTCACTGAGCAGGCTTAGAGGAGGGACCGCCGAGGGACCACCTGGCTCTTTACCTCCCTGCTTCCTGGAGGAGGAAGCTGCGGGTTGGGCTTGGGATGCCAAGCGCGAGTCCGCTGGCCCTGACGCTGCTGGCCGGACGCGGGCGCAGACGGACGCAAAGGGCTTAGGGTTGCGGTCTGCGGCCCCGTCCCTCTGAGCGGATGAGACCGAGTCCAGAGTGGCACTGGACTTTTCGATCCTCTGGAGGTGACCTTCCACTCCAGGGCCGAAGAGGTCGGTCCCCAGGAAGGGGACATCTGCCAACTTGTGCTGGGTATCCGCTGTGAAGGTGGATATCCTCACCCATGCTCGACAGCGCATAGCCACTGCGGCCGCGACTGACCTGGCGCATGAGTCACCAATGTCCAAAGCAGTCTGAAGTTGCTGCTTGGCCACTGCCCTGCTCCTGGTCCCGCACCTGCTTAACCGGGTTCTGCAGGTCAGCCAGGAGATGAGGGACACCTCATCCAGGGAGCCCAACAGGGCGTGAGAGAAATGTGCCATCAGCACGCCGAGCTGGCCTGGACGGCCAAGGAGGACGAAGAGAACTTTTTGCCCGGCGTAGTCCAACTTGGACTCCTTGTCGGAGGTTTGTTCAACGCCCCTGGCGCTTCCGCACGCCGGACGACGCTGTCGGTAACCAACCCCGCTGAGGGGTGTTCCGAGAACCAGACAGGGAACCTGGTAGACCGGTGATACTTCCTTGCCATCCTGGTCAAGGCGAGGGCAGGAAGCAGGACGCTGCCAGAGCTCCAAGGCCAGGCCTACAATGGCCTCAGCCACCGGAAAGGCCTCTGTAGGAGAATCCCCTCGGTCCAATATCTCCGTGAGGGGATACTTGGCCCGCTTGGATACAGGCTCTAGCTGCATCCCAGTGGACTCAGAGATGAGCCTAAGCAAACCCATGAAGGACGAAGGGCTATCGTCCAGTGACTGACCTCCTGAGGACTCCAAGTCGACCCGCCTGGAGAACAGGGAGGAATAGTCGTCAGACTCAGAGGAGTCCGCAAAGAGCTGCCTTGGGCCTGAGCCACCCTCCACCTGCCGAGGGCAATCGGGAGGAGGGTGACAGACAGCCTATGGGCAAACCCTGGGCCGACCGAGAACTCTGGTCGGAGCCCCAAACAACGGCTGTGGAGGCGGAGGTTCCACCGGAATCGGTGGGCAGCCGGCTCGCCCAGCAACAGGCCTGAAGCAGGCGCCTCGGCTAAGGCGAGGGGTTGCTTCTGCCGCTCCGGTGACAGCCACTTGATAGCCGGGGAAGGCGACGACATCGGCTTGCTCCCGGACAGAAGAAGCTGTTGCCACATGAGGTCCTCGTATCGTTGACGCAACTTGCGTCGAAGCCTCCCCTCGTCCGAGGAGGAGGAGGACGAGCGGTGGCGCCGCTTGCCACGGTGCCGAGACCAAGACCACCTATGACGGCGGGATCGGCTGGACCGAGAAGAAGTCCAAGACAGAGACCGTGAACCTCTGCTTTTCCGAGGAGGGTACGGAGGTAGGGTGGGGGAAACCCGCTCTCCCCTCGGCTCGGAGGGCTCAACCGTGGACTCCGGAACTGGAGGCACGGGCAAGTCCACGGACACCTCAACCACCGCCAGGGGAACCGGAGAGTGAGGGTTTTCGGCTTCACCGGTCGACAGCCCATCCAACGGGTCGAGAAAAATCTCGACTGCGTCGACGGGAGTCTCGGTCAACTGACCTGACGGGGACATAGTGAAGCCAGTGGCCGAAGCCGAAGGATCGACCGAAGTCGATGGTCGACTACTCGGTGAGAGGGACCTCTCCCGCTCCCAAGAGCGTCGACAGAGGGACTTACCTTTGTGGTCCTTCTTGGACCGAGAGGAAGACCCTGAAGATGTTGGTCCCTCTCCCGTAGTGGAGAGGGACAGACAGAGCTCCTTAAAAGAAGCTGAATAGGAGAATCTCAGGGAGAGCGGGATAAAGGCCGCCGTCAAGAAGAAGATGGCCTGCGCCGCTCCTCCTCGAGGGCGATCATCTGCTCGTTGTTCTCACCAAACCCAACAGAAACTGCCAACCGGCCTCCTTCACTTTACCGAGGATAAAGTTTTTCGGTCGCCTGTTGTAGACGGGCGGCACGTCTTCCAGGACGAGGTCAAAAAGAAGAGCACAGGTCGCAAGCTCCGCGGATCGTGCCTAAGGCCCAAGCAGTAGATGCACGGAGTGCGGATCCATCCGAGACATCTTCTGCCCGATGGGCACCTCCGAAACCGAGTCGACTATCCATTGCAGCCGCGAGGGAAATAAGGACCAAGTCTTGAAAACCTAAAGTAATTTCGTAAACCAAGAAATAGGAACCAGTCTTATATGCAGAGCGTTAAGGAGGGAACCTGAGCTTCCAAGCGTAAGGAAGATCTGGCGTCATGGGGCGGAGCCGAGAGTTTTACCACCTGGGTGGGTGGGAGGAGCCAGCTTGAAAACCTTCCGGCAAGATTTAAAGCGGCAAGGATACCTGCCAATAAGTGTGGATGAACAACATATCCATGTCCCTAGAATAGGAATAATATACAGAGCACAAGAGATGGAGACCAGAATACATATACTGAAACTAAAAACATTAATTACGTCTTTTTACAGTTTTACAGGAATCTTTACAAAACTCAGTGTGGCAAGGATTCGGGTCTAATTGGCAAATTTTTATCCAGGGCTAAACTACCTGCGATCTCAGAGTCAGAGCAGCAGATCCTGAACAAGACTATTTCAGTTGATGAGATTAATGAGGCGATATTAGATATGCCCAACAATAAAGCCCCTGGGTCAGATGGTCTGCCAGCTGAATTCTATGCTGTCTTGAAAGACACAGTCAGCCCAATGCTTCAAAGTATTCGCAGAGGTGGAGGATAACAAGGCCCTACTGCCTATAATGTCAGAAGCAGTGATTACAGACCTACTGAAAAAAGGAAAGGACCCCCTAGACCCAGCCAGCTAGCCTATCGCCCAATTTCCCTACTTAATTTTGACTATAAAGTCTAGGCTAAGATTCTGGCGAATAGATTACAGGGCATTCTTAGTACACACATACATGGTGATCAAGTGGGTTTTATTAAGGGAAGGGCAGGTTTCAAAAAATGTCAGAAAAGTCCTTTCCTCTATATGGATGGCCCCTCAGGTTCAAGACTATTCTATTTTGTTGTCATTGGATGCTCATAAAGCATTCGATTCTATGGAATGGGGTTATCTTTGTGAGGTTTTAAGAGCCTTTGGGATGGGGGACAATTTTATATCTAGGGTGACTGCAATGTACTGATCCCCCACAGCAAAGATTTGCACTAATAAGATGCTATCTGAGAAATTTGCTCTGGAAAGAGGGACAAAGCAAGGTTGCCCCCCCTCTCCCCTTTACTTTTTATCCTGGCCATAGAACCTCTCCTTTGCCTTGTTAGGCAGAATAATATTTCAGGGATTAAAATTGGTAGGATGGAGCATAAAGTTATAGCCTACGTGGATGATACACTGCTTTCCCTATCTAATCCACATAGATTTCTTAAACCTACCATGGAACTTTTGGAAGAGTTCAGATTACTCTCTGGCCTCTCAATTAACTGGTCAAAATTGAAGATGTTCCTCTTAAAGGGTAGTAAAGAAAGCCTAAAAATATTATGTACAGAGAATAACCTAAAGTGGCATGAGGAATTTACTTATTTAGGAGCCAGGGTTCCCAATAAATTGGATACCCTAGTTCAAATTAATATGAATCCCTTACTAGAAGATATGAAAATACACCTGGAGAAGTGGGCCAAATTAAATTTATCGTTATGGGGCAAAATAAATGCTCTTAAAATGATGCTGGCACCCAGGCTCTTATATACATTTAATGTTACGCCAGTACATAGTTGCACCTTCTGGTTTAAAAAAATGATTCTCTAATCAGGTCTTTTCTATGGGAAGGTAAGAAGGCAAGGATTAGTCTGCCAAAGCTAAGGAAACATTGGCAACAGGGTGGTATGGGCTTACCCGATTTTAAACAACATCGACAAGCCTTCCTATTTAGGCAGACATATTACTGGTTCAAACTAATTACTATCAGTCCCAGGTAGGTGCAATATGAACAGTCCTGTGTCTACCCCATTTGCTTTATCATGTTGCCATTGGTATTTACCCAAAATCCACCAACTCTCACCCTTTCTTGAAATCTTCGTCCAGCTATATATGTCATTATACCAACCTACTTTTAAACCCCTTTGCTATTCTTAAATACACTCTATTGAGAAACCTGAACAGCAAATTTGGTAATAAAACATTAACTAATGGTACATGGGAAAAGAAAGGTATTTTACTATTAAAAGATATAACAAACCCTCACACAGGCATCCTCAGATCCTTCGCCAGTTTAAAGGGGAAATATGGATTATCCCATACAGTTTCACTCCTACCTTCAAGTCTGAGATGCAGTGAAGGATATCTTGGACGTCAATCTGGCCATCCCCATTTCTAATGACTGACAGTCTACTTGCAGTTGCCAGCAGTAAAGGAGGAGCTCACAAGTTGTATAAACTGTTTAATAAAGCATGGTTGGACCTCACAGATTCATCTAAACGTAGGTGGGAAAAATGCTTAGGCTATTCAATTTCTCCCCATTCTTGGGAGTCAATCTGGCGCAATGCATATAAATCCAATATGGATTTATAGGGGCGGCTAATCCATAACTGGTACTATACACCACAGAAAATGTATAGATTAGGTATTTCTTCAGATAACAAATGCTGGAGATGCAGCGCTCAAGAAGCCAACCTGTTACACATGATGTGGAACTGTCCAATACTGAGGCAGGCCTGGCTTCTTATTTGGGAAGCTTGTCAGCAGATCCAAGACAGAACTTCCCCTTTGATCCAGGAATATTTATACTGGGTGATTACACTTTGCCACTAACCTTGTCTCCGAGTGGAAAAAAAATGGACTTCAATAGCCTCTCCAGGTTTTAAAAGATTGATACTTAGTCACTGGAAAGATAAATGTGCCCCTATATTAGAGGGACGGGTTTGGGCTCTAGCTAAAGTAGCTGTTAATGAATGTTAGCCATTGCAATGCTAGAACTATAGATAAACATAATATAATATGGGATCCCTTTTTCTCTTGGCTAGATTCTCCTTAGAAGTTTATTGGTTATAATAATTAGACACTGCCTGACTGGAACATAGGTATAGTATAAAAGTTAAGATTGGTTGATGGGCACTTGTTCATATCTTAGTTGTAAGATATTTCAATATACATGTAGTGGCTTAAGACAAAAATTGTTATTTATCTATGTTTTTATTTTCCCTTTGGTCTCATATTTGAGGGCAGGTGCATTTCTGTATATCTGTACGCGATTGATTTTAATATTGATATATGTTTTAGTGTACATTACTCCCTTCGCTGAGATGTTTATTATATTTATTGCGGAAAACTTAAGATTGTTTTCATGCCAGATTTTCAACATTGCCATTTTTCCACACCTCCCTATGAACAGTGCAACTGTCATTTTTCACATCCTGCCCGAAATGCGTTTTCGCACATCTGGCACACAATGGCGCTTTCGCTGTGCGAAATAAACGTTCAGGACAGATTACGAAAATTACAGTGAGTGTTCATAAAGAGAGGTCCCAAAAAGCCCATGTTGCAAATTTGGTGAACAAATTCCAAAAGAGGACTGCGTTACCAGCGTGCGTTGCGCAGTTTCTACGCACACTCGTAACATAGAAACACAGAAACATAGAATTTGACTGCAGATAAGGACCGCTTGGCCCACCTAGTCTGCCCATTTCCCTACCTAATGGATAAGCTGCAGATCCTAGTTAACCAACAGCCTACTTCCTCCTACCCCCAACTAGAATTGCCTTATGTCTGTCCCATGCATTCTTGAATTCCCCCACGGTTTCTGACTCTACGACCTCCTCAGGAAGGCTGTTCCAAGTATCCACAATGCTCTCTGTGAAGAAATACTTCCTCACATTACCTCTAAGCCGTCCCCCCTCTATCTTCAAATTGTGCCCCCTTGTTTTTGCACATCTTTTTCTGAAAGATGCTACCCTCTTTGACTTTGTTGATTCCCTTTTGGTATTTGAAAGTTTCTATCATGTCCCCCCACCTCCCTCCTTTCCTCGAGGCTATACATCTTTAGTTCCTTTAGTCATATGTCTTCTGATGCAGACCCTGCATCATTTTGGTTGCCCTCCTCTGGACAGCCTCCACCCTGTCTTTGTGGAGATGGGGTCTACAGAACAGTACACAGTACTCCAGATGTGGTCTTACCAACAGTCTGTACAGAGGGCCAACAACTTCCTGTTTTCTACTGGTGATGCCTCTCCCTATGCATCCCAGTATCCCCCCAGCCCTCCTTACTGCAGTCTCACATTGCTTCCCCTGGGTTTTTGCTTCCCAGGTGCATTACTTTGCACTTCTTTGCATTGAATCTAAGCTGCCATACATTTGACCATTCCTCCAACCTTGTCAAGTCCCTCTTCATCCTTTCCACCTCACCTTGCATATCAACCCTGTTGCAGATCTTTGTGTCATATGCAAAGAGACATACTTTCCCTTACAGTCCCTCTGCAATGTCACTTATAAAGACATTAAAAAGTACCGGACCCAGTACTGAACTCTGCGGTACCCCACTAATAACCCTCCTTTCTTCACTGTGGACTCCATTTACTGTTACCCGCTGTGTTCTGTTGTCCAACCAGTGTTTTACCCAGGCTACCACCCTGGGACCTACTCCCAGGCTGGCTAATTTATTAATCTTTTGTGCGGGACTGTATCAAATGCCTTCCTAAAGTCTAGGTAGGCCATGTCCACAGCCCCTCCTGGTCTACTGCTTTGGTCACCCAGTCAAAGAAATCAGATTTGTCCGACATGACCTTCCCACTGTGAATCCATGCTGCCTTGGGTCCTGTGCCCCACTGGCCTCTAGGTACTCAATTCTTTCCTTCAGAAGTGATTCCATCATTTTACCTACCACTGAGGTCAAACTGACAGGTCTGTAGTTTCCTGCCTCTGCCTTGCTCCCACTTTTGTGAGACTGGGGGAGCTCAACCTGTACTCAGTGGAGGAGAGAAGGAACAGGGGGATATGATCGAGGTAGTCAAGTATCTCAAGAGAATGAATAGGGTAAGTTTTGAGGGAGTCTTTCAGCTGAGGGAGGTGGGGCCACCAGGGGACACTCAATGAAGCTGGACAGGGGGGAGGCTGAGGGGGGAAACAAGGAGGTGCTACTTCACTGAGAGGGTGGTAGAGTCCTGGAATGCGCTGCCCAGGGAGTTGGTGACTGCTCAACTGTGGAGAGGTTCAAGAAGGCTGGGATAGGTATAGAGGGAGGGTGCATCCCAGAGCCCCACTGGGAAATGGGGGACCTTGTAGGGAGGGAGGGGGGCTACTAACGGTGCCCTGGGAAGGCAATGACCATTCAGCAGGCTCAGTAGACCATAGGGCCCAATCTGCTGGCTTCATAGTATGTTAGTATAACAAATCCTAGCATCCATGCCTGATACGGAGGCAGACAAGCCATTGCCCTTTCTGCATGTGGCCTGGAGCTTGCAAGGCGCCAAGCAAGGGCATCATATGACACCAATGAGGTGGCGTCCAGGCTAGTGGGGACAGTGATCTGCGTCAGGTGGACAGCATGGCTTTGTCTATCCCAGTTATCAACCAAGGCCCGGCGAAGGGTGATTACCTCCCCTTTCCGGGGAACCCGCCTTTTTTCCCTGCAGGGTAAGACTGGAACTTCAGGGGCAACTTCCTTCTCCCAGAGGGAGACCCCGCCTCACCCTGATCAGTCCCAGGCCCAACAAGGCCTGTGAGGGTTCTCCCTTTCTGTATCTCCCCCACAGGAGACTGAGGGACTTTCTTCCCTCAGGGAGGTACCAGGTCTCCTTCGGGGGGCTTGGTAATCACCCACCAGTGATGAATGGTGAAGACTGACACAGATAAGATATGAAAATTACGTACCTACTGTAATTCTTGATCTTTCTGTGTATCTTCACGATTCTTCACTGCTTCCCACCCTCCCCACATCAGGCACTTGGGTTAAATCCTAATACTGACTGTAGTGCTGCACTCCTGAGGTGCCTTCTTTCGGATGAGATGTTAAATCGAAGTCCCGTCTGCCTGTTCTGGTGGTTGTTCAGGTGGACATTAAAGATCCCATGGCACGCCTCGAAAAGAGTAGGGGAAGTAACTACGCACATTTTTTTTATATTTTTACTCCAGATTTTCAACATTGTCATTTTTGAACACCGCCTTATGAACAGTACAGTTGTCATTTTTCACATCTTGCCCGGAACATGTTTTCGCACCTGTGGCACACAATGGGCACGGTCACTGTGTGAAATAAACATTCGGGAAAGATTAAGAGAATCACAGTGCCGCAGTTCATGCGCGGAGATCCCAAAATGCCGATGTTGAAAATCTGGTGTAAAAAATCCCCCAAATAACTGCATTACAGGTGTGCATTGCGCAGTTTCTATGCACGCTCGTGAAGCCAATTTTTTTACATGTTCACTCCAGATTTTCAACATTAGCATTTGTTTTGCACCTCCTCATGAACAGTACAGCTGTCATTTTTCACATCCCGTTCGAAATGTGTTTTCGCACCTGTGACGTCAATGGCGCAGTCGCTTTGCAAAAATCACCTTTCGGCCAACGAACTGCTCATGTCACTGTTCATGCATTGGGGTCACAAAGAGTCCATGTTGAAAACTGGGAGTGAAAATACCAAGAAACACCCAGAACATTAGGGTTTCTGACCATAACACCCTACCCTGTAGGGACTGACAGGCGTCAGGGGTGTGACCTGGGATTGTCGACAGTAACGCTCAACGCCATTCCAACCCCACCCTGCAGCAACAGGCACTGAGGTGTGCCTTGGACTCTTTGGCCCCAAAGTTCGCCCCAGTCTCTTAAACTGCACCCATTTCAGCGTATTTCCTTATGGAAAGGGGTGAGTGCAAAGCACGAACACCCAAAGGCACACCTCAGCACTTGTCACTTTCTGCAGGGTAGGGTGAGGTGAAATGGCGTGAGCGTTATGGGCGACGACCCAAAGGCACACCCCAATGCCTGTCCATCTCTACAGGGTGGCGTTGGGGTTGGCGTCACTTCAATACTTCACTGCCATTCCTATTCTGCATCCGTCTAACTCCTGCACTTCCAATACTAATTCCAGCAAGCAACATTCAGCATTGACAAATGCTTGTTAGACACGTCTCACATATAGTTTGACAGACACCCCTCCTTTACTCAATATATATAGCTACCGGTACACCTCATCACCAGCTGGAGTCCTGCTTTTTAACAAGCTCTTCCCTCCTTTTTAACATACTCACTCCCTCTGAAAAACAATGATACTGTAAAACACTGCAGTACACCCTCCCTAACCCACACTCACCAGCACAACACACCAGCAATAATGGTACCACTTTTCCTAACCCACCTTCACCAGCACAAGTCACTGAAGTTCCATGTCCATATTTCATATTTTATTTATCTTATTTTTTATTTACAGTACTGTTTGATTTAGGGGTCCAAGACATCGATCTACAAACGCCGAAAAACACAGGGAGCTGACACACTGATTAGCCTCCCCAATCAGCGTTCCTAACCATGTCTAACCCAACTTTACCGACACAAGTCTTGCACAAATTGTCATGTATGCCTGGATATCGTAGCAGTCACAGAAACATGGTACACAGAGAACCATGACTGGGATGTTAACATACCAGGGTACATAACCTACAGGAGAGACAGGCAGGGGAGAAGTGGGGGAGGAGTAGCTCTCTATGTAAAGGAAGGGATAAAAGCAACTGAACAAAAGAGTAAACACGGAGGAGAGGAGGCACTGTGGGTCACCTTGGAGACTGGAAAGGGCACCACAATCCGCACAGGGGTTGTGTACAGACCCCCATGTCAGGGGGAGGGAATGGACAAGGATATGATAGAAGGCATTCTTAGAATGGCAGAGAAAGCAGAGATACTGTTGATGGGAGACCTGAATATGCCAGATGTTAACTGGAGCACATTTGCTGCAGCCACATCCAAGAGCAGGGCCATTATTGATGCCCTACAGGTGGCATGCCTTAGACAGCTAGTTTCGGAACCCACTCGTGAGGGAGCAATCTTAGACCTCGTACTCTCAATCAGGGGCAGTGAGAGCATCTCAGATCTAGAAGTGGGCTGCCATCTGGGAACAAGTGACCATCAAACAGTGTGGTTCACGTTAAACTCAGCTACAGAGTCAAGCCATACAAAAGTGAGGGTACTGGAGTTCAGGAGGGGTGACTTTGGCAAGATGGGAGAGTGCCTCAGAAAAGCACTAGCAAACAGGCTAGAAGGAGGTGTGGAGCAACAATGGGGAATCAAAACTGCCATCACAGAGGCAACAAGCCTTTGTGTGAAGCAAATAAACAAATCAAAACGAAAGAAAAAGCCACTATGGTTCTCAAAAGAGGTGGCTGTGAAAGTCAGGAAGAAAGTGACAGCATTCCGGAAGTATAAGGAAACACAGAAGTAGCAGGGCAGACAGCTGTACCAGTTAAGGCAGAAGGAAGCAGGGAGAGAAGTCAGAATAGCAAAGTCCCAAACTGAGGAAAAGACAGCCAACTCGGTTAAGAAGGGGAATAAAACCTTTTATAGGTACATCAGCGAGTGTAGAAAGACAAAGGGAGGGATAATGAGGCTGAATAGAATCAACAGTGGGCAGAGAAGGACAGTGAAAAAGCAGGGATACTGAACGAATATTTCTGCTCAGTATTCACAAAAGAGGAGGGGGAAGTGCCTAATCCAATTAACAGAAGCACTCTTGATTGGGGGCGATCCCAGTCCATTCACAGAAGAAAGGGTTCTGCAAGAACTCCTAAAACTAAAGGTAGACAAAACAATGGGGCCTGATGGAATTCACCCCAGAATTCTAAAAGAATTATGGGGAACTAGTGAAACCACTGGCTACTCTTTTTAAATAAATCATGAGAGGATGGTGTGGTACCCGAGGACTGGAGGAAGGCAGATGCGATTCCCCTTCACAAAGTGGGAGCAAGACAGAGGCAGGAAACTACAGACCTGTCAGTCTGACCTCTGTGGTAGGGAAAGTGATGGAGTCACTGAAGGAAAGAATAGTTGAGTACCTAGAGGCCAGTGGGGCACAGGACCCAAGGCAGCATGGTTCACAGCGGGAAGGTCATGTCAGACGAATCTACAGAGATTTCTTTGACTGGGTGACCAAAGTAGTAGACCAGAGGGGCTGTGGACATGGCCTACCTAGATTTTAGCAAGGCATTTGACACAGTCCCACACAAAGATTAATAGTCAAATTAACCAGCCTGGGAGTGGGTCCCAGGGTGGTAGCCTGGGTAAAACATTGGCTGGACAACAGGACACAGAAGGTAATTGTAAATGGAGTCCACTCTGAAGAAAGAGGGGTTACTAGTGGGGTACTGCAGGGTTCAGTATTGTGTCCAGTCCTTTTTAATGTCTTCATAAGTGACATTGCAGAGGGACTGGAAGGAAAAGTATGCCTCTTTGCAGATGACACAAAGACCTGCAACAGGATTGATACACAAGGAGGCGTGGAAAGGATGAGAAGGGACTTGGCAAGGTTGGAGGAATGGTCAGAAGTATGGCAGCTAGGATTCAATGCAAAGAAGTGCAAAATAATGGACATGGGAAACAAGAACCCAGGGAAGAATACACAATTGGGGAGGGGGTAGTAACAAAAAAAGGAAAGGGACCTGGGGTTATATCAGATGACCTTAAGGTTAGCAAGCAATGTGAGAAGGCAGTAGGGAGGGCTGGGGTATACTGGGATGCATAGCAGAGCGCCATCAGCAGAAAACAGGAAGTTGTTATCCTCTGTACAGACAGTTGGTGAGACCCCATCTGGAGTACTGTGTCCAGTTCTGGAGACCCCATCTCCAAAGGACATAGACAGGATAGAGGCAGTCCAGAGGAGGGCAACTAAAATGGTGCAGGGTCTGCAAGAGAAACGTGAGAACAGACTAAAGGAGCTTAATATTTATACCCTTGAGGAAAGAAGGGAGAGGGGGACATGATAAAACTTATAAGTACCTCAGTGGAATCAACAAAGTCCAAGAGGGTAGCATCTTTCAGAAAAGAGAGGCGTAAGAGGAGGGACACAATTTAAAGATTGGGGCGTTCAGGGCAATGAGGAAGTATTATTTCACAGAGAGGGTAGTGGATGCACGGAACAGCCTTCCTGAGGAGGTTGTGGGGTGTAAAACTGTGGGAGAATTCAAGAGTGCATGGGACAGACATAGGGCAATTCTTGTGGGGGGTAGGAAGAAATAGGCTGTTTGTTAACTAGGATCTGCAGTCTATCCTGTAGGTAGGAAAATGGGCAGACTAGATGGGCCAAGCGGTCCTTATCTGCCATCAAAGTCTATGTACCTCCTGGATAAACTGCTGTATATGCAAAATCCTATTGCAAAATATTCTACTGCTATAACCTTGATGCCAGGTGTTGCTGCATTCCCGAATACTAAATGTTGAATGAACATGCCCACCATTGCCTTCACTCTCTCGCGAGTGGGAACATGAATTTGTGCAAAAAAAACAGCGGGGTTCAGTGCACAAAATTATTTAGTTTTATAGTATAATAAAGGGCTCTCAAACAGCAGTGAGTTAAGTGCCAGGACATCAGAAGAGTGGCTGGAAAACAGGCACGAACGAAATCTGTTGCAGCTACTGGTAAAAATACTGTAATAGTAATGGGTTCTCAAACAGTAGCAAAGGCTCCGCAGATAGGTTGACCTCAAGTATAAGTACAGTTCCCTTTCTTCAGTGCCTATTTTTGACACCGAAAACCCAACTTATACGCAAGTATATATGATAAATTTAGCATCTAAAGCAGATAAATGATATACCTAGATAGCACTAAACAACACTTCAGGGATTGAAATCGACACTGGCCCACTAGCCAAAATCTGGTAGATTTTTTTTTTTTTTTTTTTTACTGTTAATTAGCTCTGTGGGTTGTACGGGAGAGGGTAACAACATTTCAATAAGTACACCAGCTGGGCAGTGAAAAAGCCTGTGGAGCTTGTGGATTTTCCCAGTCACTAGCCCTGCTGGCTAGTGGCTGCAAAATTGAATTTCAACCCCTGCTCTTTTTATTTAAATGTATGCATTAATTAAAGGCATCCTAACCACCTTCAGCACCAAAGTTAGAGGTTTATTGGTTGTTGTATTTAACTTAATCTGTAAGTTTTATAAAATGGTATGAGGAATATAACTTGACACTGGATACATACGATATATTAGGTTAAGTGGAGTTCATTTAAAGTGAATTTCCGACGAAAAGGCATAAGGCATAGGGCTTCACCTATACCTTATGCCAGCGCAAGTATGCAAAAATTTTTTTTTTTTTTTTATTACTAGGAGGAACGTAGGATCGTAGCTGGCTTCAGTCACCGCCAGTCGAGTCTTTCCAGCTTCCTAGATAATCGCGCCGCCTCCGCCTGCGTGCCGGGTGTTTTTGTGAGCAGCAGTGAGAGCGTGGGGTGAGCCCCATATAGTTCAGTATTTTAAAACAGTTTATGAAGTTTGCTGTTCGACGGTAGTGAAAGCAACCGCCTACTAAGATGGACCTTATTAGTACAGCGGTTGCTTTCACTGCCCTCTCAGACTGCTTTCAGCTCATAAAACTGTTTTTAAAAATGCCCGATAGATCTGTATAAGACTCACCCCACGCCTCCCTGCTCAAACGACACAAAACACAGAGCACAGGGTGGAGCGGGGCAGAGAGCTGATGATCTAGGGAAGCTGGAAGGATTGGCTGGCGGCGGCCACGGAGCCAGCCACAATCCCTTCGTTTACTTCAAAGTGAGTAAAAAAAATAATTTTTGCAAACTTGAGCTCACGCTGGCATAAGGTATTAACTTCTTTTAAGTAATTCAACTGTATTGTGTGTTAATCTTTTAGGTAGGTGTACAGTACACTGCATGAGAAATATGGATGAATAAATTGACTGCGGTATATGGCTGTTTTCCAGTTATAACTAATGTCTTCTTTATAACCCTTATGCACTGTATGAATTATATCCAGTTATGATAAGAGCTGTACATCCAAGCAACAACCCATTCAGACATGTACTGAATGCATATGGAATGATTTCTGGAAACAGCAACAATGTTACACACACACAGATGTGAGGCATGAGGCTGTAGGTAGAGTGACTTCAACCACCTGAGAAGGGATGATAGCCCGTGATATCATACACCTTGGAGTATATTATTGTGATTAAGAAATGGATCCATTTTGATTTTGTTGACTAATGATACAATCTACTTTCAGATTGGAATTATGTACTGAGATACTATCCCAGCTGAATGTGGTCTCAGCCAGTCAGATTTCAGGACCTTGACCAACTAGAAGGGGACAGGATCAGTTGTGTTCCAGTACAGCAGTTGCTTCTTGTTTTTATAGGGTTTCTTGTGGATTTTACTTGGTAGAAGTTTATTTCTTTTCTTTCTTACTTCTAAGGGGCTAGCAGGGTATTGTTTTTGGGGCTGTTGGAAGTTTGAAAACTGGTTTGGTGGCTGTAAGTGGGCTCATTTGTTGGATGTTTCACTGTGTAACAGGCTGCGCTGGTGGAGGCCTATTTCTTCTGATTTAAAACCTATTTGGTGGGATTTGCTTGGGCCTGGTTCTTTGGCTGCAGGACTTGGAGGGGCAGACACAGGGCTGACAGACACTAGAGAAAGTCGGGTGTAGGCTCAATTCCCACCCTCCCCACCCTCCTCCCCAGAGCTCTGCTAATTTATAGGGGAATACCTGCCCTGCAATTGGAGGAAAAGGCTCAGGTGCAGCTCATGTAGTTCTAGCCACTTGGGGTTGGATTTAAAGGCTGGGAGGGAGGAGCTTAGGGAGTTGCTCACTTCCCTTATCTGTTTACTGTGTTCTACTGCACCTAGTAACAGAGGTACCGGTTTACTGTGGGACTGTATCTACGATTAGTGGGTGACCTGATTAGGCAGCAGGGGTGTATCTTGGACTAATGGGGGACCTGGTGGCTCACCCAAGGAAACCTACTTGAAGGGGGGATGGGACCACACGTCATTAGGGCCAGCATCTTTGGGAGGGTGGTGGGGGCACAGGGTGTGGGCAGCCATGATACTGGACTGGGCTTGGAAGTTCAGTAGTTGCCCAGTGGGCTACCAGCTGGCACAGCTTAGGGAGGAGGTTGCGGGGATTAGGAGACAGCTGGGGGGAAGGGGGGAGGTATGGTTGGGGAAGCAAGGCGGGGCTCTCCCACGGGGTTGCACCAAGCACTTGGGGCGGGGGCATAGGGAAAGGAGTGCAGGAGAGTACTCTGGGGTCACATAGGGACCCTGGCAGAGTGGGCCCAAAAAGGAGGACACTACCAAGGAAGCAGACGGGTAACTGGGGACCCTCAAAAAGGGGGGCCAGAGGGACAACATTCTCAGGGAAGTAGGCAGATGGCCGGGGCTGGACAGAAGGAAGCAAGGTGGAGGTGGATCGACCTACGCCAGTAACCACTTCAATTTTCTTCTGCTTGAGGATGAGGGGGTGATGTAGCCATGACAGGGGTGGTCAGAGATGGAAAGGAGTGGGGGCCAGATAGCAGGAGGAACAGGGGGGAACCTGGAATGCAGGAAAATGGGGGGAGCAGTGAATCAGAGCAGGAGGAGCAGGGGGAAGAGGGAGGAAAGCGCAAGGAGAAGGACCAGTTGGGAGGAAAGGGCAAGGAGAAGGACCAGGAGTACAAGGAGGATACAGTAAAGGGAGCTGAGGGTTTAGGCCAGGGGAGCACGACAAGCAAGGAGGGACTAAACGGAGACATGAAGGAAGGGAAGACGAGCCAGGCTAGTTTAGCGGATGGAGGAGAAGGACCAGTCGCGAGCAGTGAGGGGGAGTTAGCGAGGTACTAAAGGATACTCGGGAGGAGGAGAGGCACAGGATTGGAGGGGGGGTGGCCAGGGTAAATAAGGAGGGGGCGACACGTGGCACCCAGATAGGGGGAGGAACAATGAGTTGGCTGGGTGGAGGGGCTGGTAGAAAGGATGAGGGACATGGAAGGGGGGGAAATGGAGGAAAAGGAGTGATCAGAGTGCTCCTGTTGGGGGATTCTATGATCAGGGGTATCAAATGGGATAGGGAGGGAGAAGCCTGGCCAGTTAGAACAAAATGCTTCCCTGGACTAATGGTGCACAGGGCCAAGCATGAGGTATATCAGCTGGTAAAGGATTGTGAGGGTTCCCCCGGACATACTGGTCCACCTGGGTACAAATGACATTGAGGGAAATAGCGAGCTAGAGATACAGGCAAGGTTCAGGGAGCTTGCCAGGGTCTGTCATGACATAGGATGCACAATCTCCTTCTCTAAAGTCCTGCCAAGGGCTAATGGGGAACACAAAAGGAAGATTAGAGAGATAAACCAGTGGCTCAGGGAGTGGTGTGAGGCCAGAGGGAATGGGTTGATGGGGGACTGGGGGGAGACTGGGAGGATAAGGAGCTGTATGCTAGAGATGGGCTGCATCTCAGTTTGAAGGGAAGGGGAATCCTTAAGTTGAAAATAGAGGGGTTCATTGGTGAAAGGTGGGGTTTAAACTTGTGAAGGGGGGAGGGATGGGAGAAAAGGCTGTCGAAGGGGGGCTGATAAAGGAGGGACTCTATCTCCACTCCCCTGGGGAGCTGGAGGGATGTGGGAAAAGGCCGACTGGTAAAGTGCAGACCAGGGGAAAACGAAATCCCCATGGAAACACGAGCAGGGGAAATGGAAGTATAGGGAAGGGGTGGAAGGTAGTCCTGATAAATGCCAGGAGCTTGGCCAATAAAATGCCTGAGCTCCAGGTGATGCTAACTGAGGGAGCGGTGGATGTGGCAGCGGTCACTGAGACCTGGGCCACCACAGGACATGACTGGGACCTGAACCTGGAGGGTTACACTATGTTCAGGAAGGACAGGGGGGAGGGAAGGGGAGGAGGGGTAGCAATGATAGTCAAAAGCTGCATTGGCATAGGGGGAGTAGAGGAGGCAGAGGAAACCATGGAGGCAATTTGGGTCACCTTGATAACAAGTGGGGGGCGCAAGAGAGTAAAAATAGGAGTGGTGTATAGACCCCCTGCACTGGTGGAGGACCTGGAGGAGAGTCTGCTGGCAGATGTTGGGAGACACTGCAGATTGGTCAGGGGAAGGGTGGTGGTGTTGGGGGACTTAAACATGCCAGGAACAGACTGGGAGACTATGACATCCTTGGTGGCCAGGAACAGAGGTTGTTGGATGTCTCAAGACGTGTTCTAACTCAGCAGGTGGGGAACCTACCAGGAGGCGTGTGCTGGGATGTGGTCCTGGCAGACAGTGACCCGGATTGGGGCCTGAGGTAAGGGACCCGTTGGCAGGGAGTGACCATGCCCAGGTCTGGTTCTGCCTGGACCTAGGAGGGGTAGAAGGCTGCACAAAGACGGAGGTAACTGACTTCAGGGGGGTGGATTTTAAGGAAATGGGAAGGATCCTTAAGGAGCATTTGGATGTGATTGGGTCAGACATGGACGCTGACAGTAGGTGGGAAATCATCAGGAGAGGGGTGCAGAATGCTACCAGCACCTGTGCAAGAGTAAGACGAAAATGTGGTAGGGCCCAAAAACCCTGCTGGTGGACCAGGGAGGTCCAGGAGGTGATGCGGGGAAAGAAGGCAGCCTATAGGCAATTCAAGCGCCAAGGAGTGAAAGGGATTGAGGGAGTATGAGCTGATGGCTAGAAGGGCCACTAGGGTGGTGAGGGCGGCTAAGGCAAGGAAGGAGCAGAACCTGGCCAGGGAAATTAGGAGAGGGAACAAGGGGTTCTTTAGATACATTGGGGAAAAACGAAGGGTGAAGGGGCAGATTAGCAGGATTAAAACAGGGGAGAGATGGGCACAAGACCCAGGGGAGCAGGCTGAGGTACTAAATGAGTACTTCACCTCAGTTTTCACCAAGGAAAATGGGGGTTCTGCATCATACATGGGAGGAGACAGTGATACTGAGGAGGGGGGGACCCTCACCAATCAGCAGGTCTGGGTAGAGGGGGAGGCATCACTGGCGGGGGGGGAGGCTAAGCAGGGAGAAGAGATAGCGGAAGTGGAAATCACAGCAGAGAGAGTGAGGGAAGCCCTCAGGTCCCTTAAGACAGAGAATGCACCTGGGCCGGATAAATTACATCCCAGAGTGCTGAAGGAACTTGCGGATGTCCTGGCAAAACCCCTGGCGGAGCTTTTCACCATCTCTCTGAGGACAGGGTGGGTGCCCCAGGACTGAAAGGTGGCGCATATAGTGCCTATCCACAAGGGGGGGGGAATCAAGGGAAGTGGCAGGGAACTACAGGACTGTCAGTCTGACGTCAGTGGTGGGCAAGGTGATGGAGGGCATTGTCAAAGAGAGGCTGGGGGGGACCTGGAAAAGTCAGGGTGCCTGGACGATAGACAGCATGGATTCGTCCCGGGGAAATCGTGTCAGACAAACCTTGTGGAGTTCTATGACTTGGTGATGAGTGCCTTTGACCTGGGTAGACCAGTGGACGTCCTCTTTCTAGACTTCAGCAAGGCATTAGACTCTGTTCCTCATGAGGGTCTGTTGGATAAGCTGGGAGAAATGGGGGTGGGGAACCAGAAGATCAGATGGGTAGGCAATTGGCTCCAGGACTGGACCCAGAGGGTCGTAGTTGGCGGGATAGTCTCATCCCCAAGGAGGGTCATTAGTGGGGTCCCACAGGGATTAGTCCTTGGGCCCCTCCTGTTCAACGCCTACGTCTCTGACATAAGGACAGGTATCAGGAGTGAGATGAGTCTCTTCTGGATGACTCAAAACTGGGGGCAGTGGTGGATGGGGGAGGGTGGCCCTACAGGGGACCTGGAGGCTCTGGAAAGATGGTCTAGAAAGTGAAAGCTGAGGTTCAATGCAGGGAAATGCAAGGTACTGCACCTGGGGGCCAGAAACCCAGGCCAAGTGTACACCCTGGGGGATGCTACAAGTCTTGATGGCTGAGAGGGACCTAGGGGTGGTGGTGGATGCCAAGATGAACAACTCTGACACTTGTAGGAGGGCAGCAGCCAAGGCCAACAGGATGCTGGGATGCATCGCTAGGGGGATCACCTCCAGAAGGAGGGAAGTGATACTCCCTCTGTATAACTGCTCGGTGAGGCCGCACTTTGAGTACTGTGTGCAGTTTTGGAGGCCACACTTAAAGAGGGACATTAAACTCCTGGAGAGGGTCTAGAGGAGGGCAACCAAAATGATTTGGGGATTGGGGGACAGGACCTATGGAGGAGAGGCTCAAGAGCTAAATATGTACACATTAGAAGAGAGAAGGGACCAGGGGACATGATAGAGGTCTTCAGGTACATGAAGGGTAAATAGGGAGGCGAGTCAGGGTGCTCAAGGAAGGAGGAGGGGGCGACTAGAGGGCATGGGTGGAAGCTGGAGGGGAAGATTCAGGGGAGAAAGGAGGAGGTGCTACTTCACTGAGAGGGTGGTGGAGCCATGGAATGCGCTGCCTAGGGGGCTGGTGGAGGCAGAGACGGTGGAGGGGTTCGAGAGGGGGTGGGACAGGTACAGGGGAAGGGTTCTGGAAGCAAAATCAAATGCAGCGAGAATATCCGGAACTGGGAAGGGAGAAGCCAGAGAAGGCGAGGGGGGCAGCAAGGTCAGCTCCCAGCGTGGGGGCTGACCAAACGAGCAGACGCGAAAGACCGTTAGGCCTATTCTGCTGGCATTTTAGTATGTTAGTATCCACTTCATAATATTGTAACATGGTTGACTGCTATAACCAATTGATTTACAAGAATGGTTGAGAAGTGCCATTATTCACTGCTAGCAGTGAAAGTCTCAAAACCTATACAAAGTCCACTGTTAGCAGCAGATTATTATTAGCAAAACAACCGCACCACTACACACTCCTACCACTATGAAACACCTCATTCAAGCTCAGTTAACACTCCCAAAGCCCAAACACAGTCCCATTAAAGCCATGCAAGGTGCTGATTTTTCATATCTGTACTTGTGTCTCTGGTATTTCTATTTGTATCTGTCTGCAAATTAATTACTATTTGCGAAACATTTTACATTTCAGACTTGTTTCTGTTAATGATGACACAAGACCAAGTTTGAGAGGTTTCAAATACGTGCATGGTTATCAATAACATATACGTTGAACAGTAGTGCTCGTGTGCGTCAGATCAGACCCAGCCATGATCTAATGCTACTTTATACCATCCAACACAAATAGTGACATTGTTAGGACTGTATTAATGCAGTAATTCTGGCTGATTGTACAGTTTCGTATGTATTGAGGGTGCCTTGATTATATTCCCATGGAATTGCTCATTCATATCTGTAGCTGCACTTTAACTCCAAGACGGACATGGAACCTTTGTAAATAAAAACTTGAGCTCAAAGATACTCTCCAAATATCTTAATAAAAATACTCTTATTTGTAGCAAGTGTAGTATGTTTGTGCATTTGTCTTGCATGGTATTTGGTTTGCATAGTCCTAATTCTCACATGCACAGCTACATCAATAAAAGCCCCATTCTTCACCACGTATTGTAACAAATTACAAAATGGCTAATCAAAATGCTGAAAGCTAATTGGTGGAGAGTCAGTTTCACTTGTGATGTTATCCCAGCACAACCACAAAGGTGAAATTAGTGCCTGAAAAGAAAAAAAAAAAAAGCCTATTTATCACTAAACACGTAAATGGGTCATGTCAGAGCGTGTGTCGCTGGGATGTCCTTTCTCAAGTGGCTGAAGGCGCGAGGCCACAATGCACCTGAGGTGTGTGACGTTATCTCAACAGGACACACATGCCCTGGTGTGCCTTACTGTTTAATTACACATATGCGCCTGTGAAAAACTCTCTGGTGAGTTCACCCTGTGAAGCAGCAGTGGGCAGTAGCAATCGCCTGCCCTTCACACTTGTGGCTTATCCTGCCGCCAGCTTCACTCAATGAAATTATTGCTGTCTTGTTCTTCGCAGGCACCGATGCATAATTCTATATACTGTTCACTGTCGGACTAAACCTAATGCTTGGGAATGCAAAAAACTAGGCAAAGCTGACTGTAGAGATGGGAGAACCGAATCGGATAAGTTTAGAACCACCCAGAACCCATGCCATTTTCTGTAAAAGAACCTTACTTTTTCTCTTATTTTTTTTCCGGGTTCTAATAAGGTTCTGATAATGTTTAAAGTAAAGGTACAAGTTCCCCTTACTAAGACGTTGGTTCACAGTCTGCTACTCTCGGGCAGCGTGATAGCTCTTCTGTGCCAACAGTAACATTTTTAAATGATTCAGGTGCTTGAGGATCTAACTTGGCTGAGTTGCCAGTCGGTCGATCCTTTCTAGTTCTCTTAGCTTCGCTCCTGGCGTCATCAGTATAGGATGAGCATCGGACGTCGTCTCTGATACGGGGCTATTTTCTGAATGATTTACACACTTTGTGACCGCCTATTAGGAAAATGGTGCCACCGCGTGACTGGCAGGTTCCCACAGTTGAGCGGTGTCTTTCATTTTTCCAATAGGCAGTCTAAAGTGTGTAAAATCATTCTGTACCCAGCCCCTGTATACTTGTATAGAGAATGGGCCCTCGCGTTTCCCTGGCTAAACGCCACGATATGGAGGAGCTCGGGGGCGCAGCGGGCAGACTAGGAAGTGGAAAGGGATCGGCTGGCTGGCAGTTCAGCCAGAGTTACGATCCCTTCCCAAACCCTAGAGCATTTTAAAATTTTTACTGTTGGCACAGAGGGGCTTTCGCTGCCCCAGGGTAGCCGGCTGTGAAGCCCACAAAGTAATCTTGCAATTTTACTTTAAAGCATTGATTTTGGAGCTTCATATACTTCCCCAGTAGGTCTTTATCGATTAAGAAAGTCTGATTATGTTTCTCATATTTATCTGCATCTTGGGAGTAAAGAGTTAACATTCTTTAAAGGTTGTTTATAATATATGTTGATTTTTTCTTCAGGTGCCCATACAAACTCACCATTATGTTTTGTATTCTCAATTAGGCTGGTTGGTTCAGATTGCCAGAACTGAATATTTTTTTGTTTGTGTAATTTTCAAATGTCAATCTTGTAAATTTACAAACTGTTCTTCAGAGTTTCTGCTCTTCAAACAGTGTTTTATTAGATACTGTTATGCCTAAACTACAAATAGCACCTTGTGCTTTCTCTATAGCTGCCCCTCAATTTTGGAATGCATTATCCTTACCTGTACAACAGGCTCCATCTTTAACTGGCTTTAAGACAAAGCTATAAGAATATTTATTGTCGAAATGTTCTTGTAGCTGCTCTTTGTAATTGATTGTTGAATGTAATGTTGTGTGTATAAATTTTGTCTTGGCTCTGGGTCGGACCTGAAAAAGGGCCACTGGTCCAGTGTCCTTACCAGATTAACAAATGAATAAATATAAATAAAAAAATATGGTGTCAAAAAGACAAAGGAGGCTGGAGGTACTGTAGTACCACTGCAAGCCATTTTTTAGGTCCTTCCCTGACAATGGTGGTTAAACAGTTTCTGTACTTTCAACTACAAGGTTCTGAAAGTTCTGATTCTATCAGCGCCTTTTATGGCTTATCCGAACCTTTTAGAACCTCAGAACCTTTTGTGGTTCTCCCATCCCTAATTTGTTGCTCGGGGGCCAGGGCCACAAACAGGGCTATGGGCACAACTAAAGGCACCAAAGAGCGGGCAAACAGGGTTCACATCTACACATTCCACTTCCTTAGCTACACTGCTGACTCGAATAACATTTGTACAAATATCCATATTCTGCTACGAAAATACCTGATGGAAGTAAGAATCATGAATAAAACACCCTGTCCCCACTCCCAGCAAGTTTAGTTCCCCCCCCCCCCGCCATGCTCTCTAGGCCGGTCCTTTCTGAAAGAACCGCACTGTAAGTCTTATGTACAATTCCCTGGCATCTGCTCACCCCAGCACTGACTGAAATGTTTCACTGACCAGATTCTTGCTCCTCATAAGGGGGAAAAAAAAAAGTCGCACACATTTTTACAAACTGAGCACCATCACGCCACCAGGTGTTCTCAATATTTCTGCTATTTCTGATGAACCTGTCAGCAAAGGATCCCACTGAAACCCTAAATATGCAAACCTCATTAAAAATGTCACATTCATTTATATTTTTATATATGGTATTTCTAGGATTCCCATTACTCAATAGCCGACTGGGACCATCTGTCTTGTTCACAGTGAATCTAATATTACACATAGATGGACTGAAGCAGGCAGAGGGGGAAGGACCGGCTGAAGTGGGCCGAGGCCAGTTTGACACGTAGTCACGCAGCGATGAAGCACACTGGGGCGGGGTGACTGAAGCACACAGAGTACTAGAGGTTCACAGTATATTCTACTAGCCCTGCCACAGGGTACTTGGGGTCTATAATAAGGCTGCCTGGAATCCGCTGAACGTAAATCGGAGTCAAATCCAGTTAATGGATTTAGGATTTTCAGAATTGCAGTCTGAAATTCCTGATTCCTAAACTAAATCCTAAAACCTATTTTAAACATAGGAATTTAGGATTTCAAATCTGAATCTCATTTTGATTTTGAGGTCCTTTTAGGACTGAATCAGATTAGGATTCAGAAATTCCTCAATTTGAGAATCAGATCAGAATTATCCGATTCCAAGCATGCCGATTCCACAGTATACTCTCCTTGAGCCCTACTATAGGGTACTGCAGGATGATCTGCTACAACGATTCCTGTAGGTGCCTGAATATTGTCCGACTACCTCTAAAACGGAGACTCTGTGCTTTAAATTTTAACCCTTCTCCAACCATACAAGACTCTTTACCCATTTAAATGGGATTTGCAAAAACTTAAATATTTGTGAATACGCATTGCCCACAGTCACACCTCCACTTTCCATGGCTAATATACTCTATGCAAGCAGTAATTAGTGATTCACAAAGATGGGGGTTGCTGCCAGGCACAAGGAGAGGATCTATATGGTCACACTTACAGCTCTTTAGCTTTTCCAATGTTCCCTTGTCGCTCCCAGCAAGCAGCTGGAGAGTGTGGAACAAAGAAATGTTGAGATTCATCTGGGCGGGCCACAGACCACACATCAAACTGCTGCAACTTTTCTTACCTAAAGTGAAAGGGTGTCCAGCCCTTCCCAAACTTGAAGGATATTACTGGGCTGCAAACATGTGCTTTCTACTCTACCGCCACATGGGGGAACCACGCAGCATGGCTCGATTTGGAGAGAGTTTTACTCTCCAACCATCACTTTGTGCACTTCATCTACCATCATGCAGCACCCCCAGAGCTGATACAGGCCTTGACCCCCTGGCTGTGACACCAAGTAGAAGTTCCATCAGGAAAGCCTTACACCTCACCCCATTCCTCTGACTGCTGTGCCCTATAGCACAGAAAGGATTCACCCCCTGGCAGGTTGACCATGGATTCAGCAATTGCGAGAGATGCTCTCCAAATATATTATCAGGAGACAGACATTCAATCCTTTCAAGGCCTGCAGGCACAGTACCACCTACTCAGAATGGAGTTCTACAGTTGCAACATTTACTGCAACACTCCCACTTGGTGCTTGCATGCCAGACAAACATCCTCCAATTATTATCTACTGTATTACTTTCCTTAAAACAGGAGTCAGCCCTCACCTGATCTCCCAAATATACCAAGCATTGCAAACTTCCTCGGGAGATAATTCCATGGAGATCACCACAAAGTGGGCTGAGGAACACAAGTTCCCCATAGAGAAGGAGACCTGGGCAAAGGTGTGCCAGGCATCTGCCAAGGTTATGAGCGTGCACCAATGCAAGGAAAACGCTTGGGTACAGCTCAGATTCTTTAATACCCCGGTTACTGCAGTCCATTACCTGCCTGCTCAGGGCGCTGGAGGAATTGTGGTGAAGCCAGGGCCACAAAACACACACATGTGACGTGGCTGTGTCCTCTGTTACAACCTTTCATTCACTCCATAGAGACAGAACTGCAAGAGGTATTTAGAAGGCAAGTTCCTCTCACCTCTTCTCCATACAGCCTCTTACAGTTCCCCAGCGGCCTCAGAGACCTCAATTCCCACTATCTACTGGGAATACTAGTCACTGTGGCCCAATAAACCACAATGAAATGCTAGCTGACCCCCACTGTACCACATGTGACAGGGTGGAGGAACTTGGTTAACCAAGTATACCACATGGCAAAGTTAAAACACATACTTGATGACCACACAGAAATATGCAACTCACGCTAGAATGGCTGCTGCTTCATGCCGTGAGAAAAGACCCAACACTGATCCCTGAATATTTTAACTGAGCTTAACTGCGTTACCAGCCCCCCATAATACAGGATGGGAGCCTACTAGCTCCAATGGAAGTAAATGTAAGCGGCTATGAGGAGTCTAATTTGGCTGGCCCTGCAGTTCCCTTCCCTTAACACTCCCCAGAAACTATGTACGTGGGTATACAGTAGATAACACTGCTGGGATGCATGGTAGTATTGAGCATGTATAAGTGAAGTTGTTGAATATCGGATTCTCAAATGCCCCCCAACCCCCATACCACAGGAGAAGGCTGTGGACCAGCAACCAAGTACAGTCAATAGTAAAGGGTGACCACCAATGAACAGCCCCACCACAGTATGGGGGTCATTCGTTACTGTTATTACAATGTACAGTAAGGACCTTTGAAAATTCAATAAAAAAATATATCTATAAGAATTTATAATGATCTCTGCTAAGTAGGCCAAACTCCTCTGTCAGTTGTGCAAAAGGTTTAAACTGGCCCGTGTCTAATACTGAAGATGTGTGTTAAAGCTTTCTGTATCCAGGTTTGAAGTTTGCACTCTGGTCTAGCTGGAAGAAAGTCAGAATCACAAGCTGGGATACTGAACCACTGGGCTCCCAGTAATGTCTTTGGTGACAGTGGTGAAGTAATGTTGCAATGAACGTAGCGGATACTGTGAGAGGTAGGACCCGATCCTTAGACCCAAATAACTGGATGTGCCAGTGTTCTTAGTCTGCCAGTCTCCAGGTCTGCCCAGCCAGAGCGGGTTCAGAGTGGTCCATGCCAGGAATTTTTTTTTGTGTGTGTGTGTGTGTGTGTGTGTGTGTGTGTGTGTGAATATAATCTTTACTTTCCAATATCTATAGATCCATACTGGTATCCAACAAACAGGCACACAATCCCGTGCATGAGTTTTGAGTCAATTATTTACCAGCGTGTATTCGAAAGGTTAGAAGGTGAAAAACTATTCCCTCCACTCCCCAAGTTCCAGCGCAGGAGGGAGAGTGGCTCAATTATTTTAAGTCTACAAAATACACCTCCCAGCTTTAGCGATGAACCCCAATGTGCGTGATGTCTAAAATGACTCAACAGTAGGGAGGCGGGGGGTGGGGGTGGGGAGAGAGTAGCCCCACGTCCATGTCAGGATATGTTTGAGGAGGGATGCCAGACTGTGAAGAAGCACATTTAGGAAGGCTAAGCCCCCTTTTGATTTAGGAAGCTGGAGCTTTTAAGAGGATATAGGAGGTCAACTACACGCCCCCCTCAACAATCTAGAGATCCATTCATTCCATCTATGGGAATCTCCCTGTTCAGGTATTACAGAATACATTTCTTAGCTCTGCCTTTGGGTGCTGGAGGTCCACAATACGGTCTCCATGGCCCTATATATGGGTATGGGAGTGAGGCTGCCCTGCATATGGGTGTCCAAAACAGAAACTCCGAAATATCCTCACTACCATCTGCGTGTCGGCGATCCACACTTGTGTGAGGGTGTGCCAGAACTGTAACCGAGTTGCGACTGTGAAGAGTGGGAGGTCCGGGCTGGAGCTTAAAAGGGAAAACAGATGGGGAAGGGGTAAAAAGCTGAAACAAATGGGAAGTAATATGCAAGGGAAGCTGTGCAAAATGTCACCAAAATATTTTACACCTGCATATTTTATTGTTGTACGTTTTTATTCAGATATTTAAACTCCTCTTATACCACCCCCATGTTGCCAGACTCCCCCTGCCCCACATCCATCTTTACATCCAGGTATTTAACCTGACCTCCCCCCCACAGCTCCTCCCCATGACAGGACCCATGGAACCCTTTAGAAGTTTCCCCAGGGAGTAGGATTCCGTGGAGGTGGGTGCCAGGGTCAGTGGCGTGGGGACCAGCGGGGAGCAGACGTTCATTTGACTGCGGTCTTTCTTTTCCTGCCATCTTTTCCCTCTGTTCTTAGGTGACACATTCACCATCTGGGGGAGGGCCTGGCAATTCCAACAATGAGCAGGCTAACCATGCTCAACTGGTACGGAGCAGTGCTCCTGAGTGGTGAGGCTCACTCCCTAAATATGAAGTGTACCTCCAATGCTTGTACAAGCAATATAATTTTCCAAAATGCAAAAATTACACTTTGATAATGTTCAATATTTGTAAAAAGACAACTCTCTGCAAACTTTTTAGTTCTCAAAGTACTGCAGTGCTAAAGTGCTCCTTTTACAGTTGGGTAGCTGCTTCTTTTAGCTGTACAATGTTCTCAATATAAGTGCATACAGTGGCAAAAACATTTAGCCACCAACATACCAAGCCCGGCCCTTTGGTCCGTCAGCCTTCCTCAAAGTGTTATGCTCGCATGCAAGCAGCATGCCCTGCTGGGACAGCAAGCTCCCAGCCTCTTCATGAGAGCCACTGTGGTACTGGAATGTGCCACCTCCCAACCCCCGGCTGGAACATGCTGCCACTGACAGCATGCTGTCCCTGCTTGGTTATCCGAGCACTGGCTCCTCCTGAGCTCACTTCCAAATCTGGTCACTGGCATGGAAGCCCAACACACGTCCATCTAGTAAGTGGGTGGCCTACTGTTGCATTTTTAAAATAATTTTACTTTGTTTTCATTTGTACAAATACCTTTCTGGAACACCCCAACCCCCCCACTGGAAACATACAAACTATATAAAACACCAGTGAAGGTGTCCCATCGGCATAGCGGGTGCTACCCCTCGTGACAGCAGTGACCTTGGTTCAAAAGGACGCCTGGATCACTGCAGGCTGGTTGGGGGCGAAGGATTGGACACCCCAGCGGATGCTCACCTCTGCTGGTGGGAGGAGGGGTCCTAGCTCCCACTGCAACACTGCCACCTTGTGACCCCAGGTGGCAGTGCAGCCTGAGGCCTGCAAGGGGGGAGGTGCTGTTCAGCACCTGCCAGACGGCACGCTTGATGTGCATGACTACTCCTTGCCTCCCTCAAGCAGCAGCATGCCATGGAGAGAAAAATCAAGAAAAAGGACGACACTGGTCCCACTCCCGGCCACAATGGCACTGGTCCCACTCCTGGCCACGATGGCACTGGTCCCACTCCTGGCCATGAAGGCACTGGTCCCACTCCCGGCCACGCACTGCTGAAGATGGCCCCTATCCCCTACATCCAACCTGAGATTTCACTTCAAGGGAGCCTGGGGATGAGCCCTACCCATGGGTGGGGGGTGTCATGTGGGCACAGATGGAAATAAGTTCCAGAGAAGGCTGGAGATGGGGTTCAGTGAGACCAACAGAAGGGGGCTTGCCAGAGTAAAAAAGGTGCATAAATAGAGAGGTTTAACACACAAAAAAAATAAAAATAAAAACTGAAGACAAAGACAAACTGCAGAGGAGAACAAAATTCCCAGCCACAGCTTTTAAATCTCCCAGACACTGCCACATCTCTCTACTGACGCAACTGTGTGTGCGTGGAAGTCTGCCATCACTTCAACCTCATTTGCACCAACAGGAGTCCACCAAAGCTGCAAGTGGGAATCCCGGATGTGTTAATGTAAAATACAACTGAAAAATTAAACTAAGGGGAATGTTTAGATAAGCTATGGTAGGTATATTAATCCTAGGAAGAGAAAAAGCAAATATTTCAGTTTTAAAATTATAAAGGGGTTGGATAAATTGGATAAAAGGAAATGTTTTCTACTTGTTCTGGGCAGTAGAATTAGAGGACATCCCTACGCTCAAGGGAGAGACAGTGGCACAGATGATCCGGTTCAGAGCAAACCTGGGACATCAGTATGTCAGCTGGGGTAGAGAAGGATCAAGCATCCATAAGACTGCTCTCCACCACCACAGTGAGAGGGACGTGGAGCCCGCGCATGCCTGGCCACTAGGGACTGCTAGTGGCATTGCAGCTGGGACTGCACAATGCTGGGAGAGGTGGAGTGGCAGCCGCCAATGCCCTGTGTGCAGAAGTGGGCACAGGGTCGTCTTGTGTGCACTGCATGCCCGCTCCCCGTAGGGGAGGTGCTCAAGGGTATAAAAACACCAGGCAGTGCACAGATGAGGGGTACAACCCTCAAAGGCCACGCACTAGTAGCAGGGCAATCTCTAGCATGCTGCATCTGTGGGTCAGCGGTATGGAGGAGGCTACCAACCCCCACCATATTGGGGGGCCATGGAGGACAAGCCAGATGGAGCTAAGCCCCTGAGAAGCCAGGTGACAGGACTGGGGGTGGGAGGCGAACCTGGAAGGATAAAGTCTGCACCAGAGGGGAGAAAAAGGATAAACAAGCCAAAAACACAACAGGAGGGGGGGATAAAATGCGAGGAAGCACTGTTTCACCCAGACAGCGGTAAACCTTTGGAACAAGCTCCAAAAGGAAAATAGAGCAAGTGGGAGGTGTTGCATCTTCTAAACTCTACTTGGATCTGTTCCTCATGGAGAATAGCATTATATTCACTGGGGTAAGGGAGGGTCTGTGGGATGGCAGACATTTGTCATAAATCCTCAGAATTGCTTCGCCCAGTGAACATTAAAAATTTGCCCTGAGCAGGAGAACCCTCAACAACCATAGCAGGTCCTCACACAGCAGGTTCGACAAAGTGGACAGTTACACTGTACAAGGGGAAGGGGGGTTCTCAAAAAAAAAAAAAAATTATATATATATATATTTTTTTTTTACCCTGTAAACATAATTTATCAAGCCAAGTTTGCAGACTGATAAATAGAATACTGTATGGGTTGTTGTACATTAAAAGGCTGTTTGTTTTTTTTCTCCCTCCCCTATACCAGAGGTGTGTGACAGTACATATAAACCACAAGTGTGAAGCAAGACTGCCACATCATAGCTGGTGATGCCTGCAGGTGAGTAGTGCTCGTGAAGGAAACTGCAGTTTTTAGGGTTTCTCCCCCTTCCATAGAGTTTTTTCTCCTAGCCCCTGGTCATCTCTAGAGATATACCCATTTCACAGGGATTTACCCCATCAGGCCAGTTAGCCCCTTGTCCTTGAGACCCAGATCAGCCTGGCATCCTCTGTGGGTTTTACCCGGTGGCGGGGGGCTTCAGGGGAAGGGTCATCTTCCCCCTCAGCAGATACAGTCCCAGCCAGCTCTAGGACCCAGAGGGGTCCTTCAGAGCGGAGGCTTCCATGCAGACAGTTTCACAAACATATCTGCACTGTCAAGAGAATTCTAAAAACTGCTTGGCACACAGAAAAAGAAACTGCTGGTAAAAGTTCTATTTATTTCTGTTCTACTACAATTAAAGGAAGCAAAATATAAATGCGGTGCAGACACCTAGCCAATTTCACCAGTAACAAAGGGGTAAGCCCCACCGCTTCGCCATCAAGGCTTCCAATTGCCACCCCCACCCTGTCACTACCATGCCTTTCAGGCCAGAATCTCCGAGTGCCACCCCCCATCATCGTTCTGCCAGTGCCACCAGCATTTGGCCGGTCAGCCATACCCTATAAAAGGAAGGGCACTGTCCCTATGGAGGCAGCCATACTGGAGTGGAGAGAGAGAGAGAGAGAGGCGCGCAGAGGCAGTAGCGGGCAGCCAGACGGCCCCCCTCCAAGGAGGAAGTGTGGTTTATTGGTTAGAGCACCATCTTGGGAACCAGGAGTTTGCAAGTTTAAACCCCACTCGAGCTAAAAACTCCCTGCGTGACCTTGTGTAAGTCCCTTAACCTCCCAGTGCACCAGTCCACCCAGCTACAGAAGTAGGTAGAAGCTGGACCTCACTGGTAGCAAGCTGATAACCCTCAGTTTAGCTATGCTAGTTAAAAGAACTGTAAACGAGCATTTGTCAATGTCGAATGTTGGCTTGCTGACATTGGCAGCGCAGGAGTGAGAGAGATGCAGAAGAGGAATGGCAGTGAAGTATTGAACTGACGCCAACCTCACCCACACCCTGCAGAGACGGACAGGTGTTGGGGGTGTGCCTTTGGATCATCGGCCATAATGCTCACGCCATTTCACCTCACCCTACCCTGCAGACACAGACAGGTGTCGCGGTGTGCCTTGAGGTCTTCGGGCCTTACGCTCACCCTATTCCATAAGGAAATAAGCAGAGATGGGTGCAGTATAGGAGAATGGGGTGAACCTTGGGGCTAAAGAATCCAGAGCACACCACAATGCCAGTCACTGGCTGCAGGGTGGGGTGGAATGGCGTGAGTGTTACAGCCAATGATCCCCGACATCCTGTCGTCAGTCTACATGATGGGCCTTATGGTTGGAAAGCCTAAGACCCTGGGTGTTTTTGGTACTTTCACTCTAAATTTTCAGCTTGGGCTTTCTGTGATCCCACCTCATGAACAGTGGCACTATCAGTTCATTACCCAAAAAGGTGATTTTGCACAGCAACTGTGCCTTTTGATGCCACAGGTGCGACAACGCATTTCAGGCAGGATGTGAAAAATGACAGTTGTACTGTTCATGAGGAGGTGTGAAAATATGGCAATGCTGGAAATCTGAAGTGAAAATATGAAAAATTGGCAAGTTATGAGCATGCATAGAAACTGCGCAAAGCACGCCTATAACGCAATCATTTTTTGGAATTTTTTTCACCAAATATTCCAACATGGACATTTTTGGACCTCTCCTCATGAGCAGTGGCACTGTGATTTTGTTAAATCTGTCCCAAAAGTTGATTTTCCACCACGACCGCGCCATTCTGCGCCACAGGTGTAAAACACGTTTTGGGCAGGATGTGAAAAATGACAGCTGTATTATTCATAAGGAGGTGTGAAAAACGGCAATGTTGAAAATCTGGAGTGAAAACAAACAATTGGTGAAATTACGAAGCGTGCATAAAAACTACGGAATGCACAATACGTAGCAGTCATTGTTTAGAATTTTTCACCAAATTTGCAATACAGGCTTTTTAGGGCCTCCCTCATGAACGTGGCACTGTTTATTATCGGTCCCAAAGGGGATTCTACTGCAGCGACACTGAAATCACCTTTGGGGACCAAGTAAGGAAATGACAGTGACATGTTCACAAGGTGGGGTCATAAGTACCCCGTGTCTAAAATTTGGGGCCAAAATTCCACAAAATGGCTGAGATATCAACCCAAGGTGAAACCCCCTCATTGACTCCCATTATAAAGCTTACCGTCATTTCTTCAGTTTGTGTTTGGCCTTTGAAGAGTGCACACATGGCCCGCGCCGTAGAAGATATCTGCTCCTGACCTCCAGAGTAAGTATGGTGTGTGTGTGTGTGTGGGAGGGGGGTGACCTCGGAGGCAAGTATGGTGTGTGGGGTGCGGGAAGCTGGGTGCGCAAAGGGAGGATGCAGGTTTAGGGAAGGGGACGGGAGACCACGAAGGACTGTTTTCTGTTTTACAGGTTAAATAAAATAAAAAAAAAAAAAAGACTACGGGGATGTTTTTTCTATTTCTGAGAGGGACAAAACAAAGCAAAAATGTAGGCACACTGGGGTGGGCTCCCATTGTGCCACAGTAGTGGGGTGCATGCCATTGCCGACACAAGGATTGGGCACCCGTTGTCGACAAATAACTGATGGGTTTGGGGGCAGCGATGCATCCAACATTGCAAATGAGCATCCTGGTGTCGAAAACAATTATTCTGGCACACTGGGTGGGCTTAGAGTGTGCCACATTAATGGGGGGAATGCATGCAGACATGGGGATTGGGCACCCCCAATGTCTGCTCTGTGGGACTGTGTGGCGGGCGGCAGGAGCTGCCATGTTTTGGCACACTGGGGGGCTCCCAGTGTGCCACATAATGGCAAGGGGGGACATGCCGACATGGAGAATGGGCACCCTTATGTTGGCTTTCCGAGGAGTGTGTGTTGGGCAGCAGGAGTCATCATTGTGGAAAGTCGCACCGCAGCTATTTTACTTACTGAAATGTTTCACCAGGAAAGGCACACAAACTCCGCTGATAACTCCAGCCATGTGCATTACTGTGTACTGTAATGTGCATGGCTGGAGTCTTGTCATCTGCCTCTGCAATGAAGAAACTGCACCTCACTGCAGCGGCAGATTTCTTTCAAGGTTTTTGCTCTCTTTGAAATTGCTGTCATCGCCAGCATGCTTGGCAGCTGAGGGACGCACCCACTGAAGCGTCCCCTGCATTGGCCACAAAACTAACACCTCTGAAATGTGCTACTACCGCAAGATGTTGCTTGCGCAAGCCAACATAAAAAAAAAAAATAAATGAAAGTACAGGTGACAGTGGTGGCACCTCTGAGAGATAATGCTGCAGTACTAGAGTGACCAGCAGGTGGCAGCACTAGAGGACCCCAGGTTTGGCTGATACACCAACTCAGCTTGATGAAAGAAGCACCTATGCCCAAGTGACTTAGCAGCCTTGACCACTGGGACTGAAGCGTAATAGCTGCCAAGAAGCCAGCACTCCGAACATTGTTGTAGTCGGGAAGAGCAGAGGATGTCTGCTTACACATCTTCCTGTCTCTGCTCTCAGAGTTTAAAAAGGACTGGGGAAGGGGGTTGGCAAACTACACCCTCCCTTGCAGTTGCCTTGGCTGCCAAGGAATAATCAGAGGGTTGGGACTTGAATGGTTACAGCTGAGAAGGCGACTAATCAAGTTATGGCTTCATGTCACAAGAGGGCTGAACGCAGAACAAACACTTCATTGATCCGGCTGCCGGCTGGAAAACTCTTAGATGTGGGCTGGACTCCTCACCTCCCCCATACTCTCCCCATCCCCCGTCCTCATCAGTATGTGCGCGGGATACTTTTTCAGTACAGCATAGAATAGTGGAAGTAATTATGCAAGTACCTGCTGCCTGAGGAGATGTGGGACTTTGGCCTTGACTGCCTGCTCTCACCAGCTGGTAGCACTTCCAGACAGGAAAGACAAACTATAGGGCCACAAAAATATCAGCAACTCATGTTGACACTATCTCAAGAGCTGTTGGCAACTCCACAGAGCATCTGCTTTGTCATATACACTTATGTTATTAGAGGAATCTGTCAATTATAGAAACATAGGAAAGACTAGAAGCAGTTTTACAGGCTGGTTTTTAAGCCAGTTGTGGCACGATTCGCCGAAGTTGTTAATACCTGCGACACGACTGTTAGACCACAGAAATCGTGCTCTAACTTCATGTTGCGAGTGGTACAAGATGTGCATCAAAGGTGAAGCATGCATCAAAATTACGAGGCATGTGTTATTGTTTTTGCTGTAAAATGAGTGGTGTTAAGCTGGCCCAGTGGCAGCAAAGGCTAAGGTGCTGGCGCCTTACCTCCAGCAAGGCCGGCGACCTGGGTTCAGAAAGGGACCATGGTCACTCAGGGCTGGCTAGGTGACGGAGGATTTAGCATCCCGGGGGGGGGGCCGAATCCTGTCACTTGTTTGCCACATACAGAAGGCCAGGTGACAGTACCAGAGTGACCAACAGACGTGGTCAGGGCATGCTCCAAATTTTTTTTTTTTTTTTTTTTTTTTTTAACAGGTGCAACCTGGGAGCACAGGGAAGTTAAGTGACTTGCTCAGGGTCACACAGTATGCAAATGGAAGCTGTGGGATTCAAACCCAAGTCTCGTCTGCTACATGTCACCAGATTTGCAGCTCAGAGCCTTAAACCACTGCACTATACTGCCTCCCTCTGCAATACACATGCATGTGCATCACTCACAGATGCCTTGGAGAGAAAATGGGGGATAATGCACTGGCTCGCCCGGCATCCCTCCCCCCCCCGCAGACAGCGTGAACCTAGTGGCTGGCCACCTGCCGATACATTTCTGTGTGAGGTGGTGGTTAACCTTAACTCCATAAAAAGGGAGGGCAGCGGGCTGGGGGTGTTGCCAGGAGCGCAGAAAAAAAAAATAAGATGCGCAGCGTAGCAAATGTATCAAAATGTTTGAGAAGACCTGGCCCATCAGTGCAGAGGTACTGCTGCCACTCACACTGCCAGTGACCTGGGTTCGGGAGTGGACATGCGTCGCTGGAGGGCCAGCTGCGGGTAGAAAAGTTGAGCATCTGATCAGATGCTCGAGGGGGGGTGGCTTCAGTTCCCCACTACCCCCCCCCCAGATAACCACAGGGGGCACTGCAGTTGGAGACAGCAGTTTGATTGTGGACTTCTCTGATGGCAATGGGGGAGTCCATCATGAGGGTACAGAGAGATATCCCAAAGCAAGTGAAGCAGGAGGGAAAAATGGACAGGGCCTGTACACAGGATGAATCTGGCATCTGGCAGGCCCAGCACCCACTGACCAGGCACTTCTGCAAATGGAACATGGTCTCCACTTGGACAGCCCCCATCCTGGTGGCCTCATGGTAGGGGTATGCCACAAACAGTGTGGAGTGAGGCAAGTCCCGCAGATGGCAGGGTGACAAGCTGGGGATGCCGGGGGACAAAGGCACAGCTCCAAGGAACATAAAAAAGAGAATGCTTAAAAAATGTTTAAAACATAGCACACAAATATTTTGGTGCATTTGCAGTGAGGCAGCTGTGGCAGAACCATCGCAGTTCCCACATCGGAACCTTTGAAAATTCAGGCCAACGGTTTAAGCATTGTTCATGTCTCGTCATCCAGGCAGCTACAAAATTCGATACTGTATAGGTTTATAAAGACAGCTGGGCTATCTCTTAGTGTTACAGCTCCGAGCGTCTACCTGTGCATTCTGGGAATGAGAGAACTGCAAACTGAAGGGGAGCGCCCTACAGATGTGTGAGGTGACACTTTTAGACACAAGAGACAGCTCACCTGTCACCAGAAAATTACTGGTTAGCCTGTTTTATTTATATTTTGTGGATTTTTGTGTGCTCGTTTTTCTCCCGTTCCTGGGGCCAGAGCACACGGGCGTCGTGCGGGCACACACCTCGTGACGCTGGCACAGCCCCGTCTACCTCTCCCCATGGCTAGCGCCAGAGTTCCCAGTTGGCACCACCATCCGTCCTCCACTGGGTGGCGGCCAGTGACCGAGGAGCCTCCAATCCCTCCCAGGAGAAGAGAGCTGCCTCACAGCTGCTCGATCTCGCTCCTCGCCTTTCCCCCACCCCCGACCACAACAATCCAGGCTCATTTCTGAACCCAGGTCACCGGCGTAGCACGAGTTGTGGCATCCAGTGCCTCAACCTTCAGTGCCACCGGGCAGACTAGTTAGCCCATTTATTAAGGACTATCACCACTTTCAAAACCTGTAATACACAGGATTTTCCATATTACATGGGTGTGTATTACTTGAAGAGTTGTTGACAAGCTCCAGGCAAGCAACTCGTACCATGCACCTTCTTGCTCTAGGAGTTATTTTAGCTATAAAAAATTAGTTTTTTGTCCTGTAGATAAAAAGTAATTTACCTTGCAAAAGGCCAGCTTGTAACTTCCCGATTCGAGCCAAGCCGCCGAGTGCCAAAGCAGTCCTTAAAAAACAGCATCACAATGACACGTAGTGGGGCACGGGGCTGCAGATGCTCAATGGAGCTGCCATTTTATTTATTTACTTATTGAAATATTTCACCAGGAAGGCACGCTGAACAACACGTTGCTAGTCTCCGGTGTGACCTAGGGTGGGGGTAGGAGGAAAACAAAGGATTTGATACAAAGATATGGTACAATAACAATGTAGCATACAGCAGTCATACGAATACATACACTACAACTGAGCAGACTGTACAGAGAGTACTAAAATACAGGAAGCTAACAGTTTTTGTCTAAGGAGCTGGTAAAACAAAAAATGGGATACAGGATCAGAACCTTTACAAAGGATGTACATGCTAGGTAACTCCTAACTATTCAGGAAATGACTGACAGTTTTGATCTAAGGAAACTTGATAAAACAGAAAATAGTTACAGTATCACAACCTTTACAAAAGAATGCAAGTACTAAGTGCCTTTAGCTGTAGAGGAAAATGACTGCATGGACCAACTAGTTATTTGAATTAGGTAGTGAACTTAGGAGTACCTCAGACAGTACAATTTACAAGGTAAACCGAAGTGCAAAAGAGAATTGGACAACCATAAAATAAAATAGGGCTGAGTAACGGGGGTGGGGTGGGGGAGAGGAGATAAAGCAAGGTTCAACCCTATCAGGTAACGAGTAGCCCATCCGTGGGTCACAGCAGGGCTAGAAAGGAGGAGGGGATGCGTGCATAGTAAGGTGATGTGGGAGGCAGCGAAGGGTGAGGATGAGAGGTGGAATTGGGGAGGTGGGCAGGTAACCAGTTCAAAGCCCTTCAGGATGCTGAGAACTCTGCCGGAGGATGAAGCAGGTATGAGAAAGGGCCTTAGACCCAATAGCAGAGAGACACAGGAGGGTAGAGGAGAAGGTGGTAGAGGGAAATCGAGAAGGGGTGGAGAGAGGATAGGGCTCGACATATGCGGCAAACCCTGGGGGCCAGGAACCCCATCAGGTGGCAGGATCAACAAATGGAGGAGAAGGGGAAAGGAGATGGAAGAGGTGAGAGAATCTGCCAAGGTCTGGCCCTCCCAGATGCCGAGTACCCTGCCTGCACAAGGCGGAGGTAGAGCATATCAGAAGGAAACAAGTAGATTGGCAGTGAGGAGGAGTAGACATCATGGGGACCGGGGGTAGCAGGTGCCAGTGACTGACCCCTTCCCAGATGCAGAGTACCCTGCCTGCACAAGGCAGAAGTGGAGCACAGCAGGAACGAAACAGGGAGAAGGCAGTGAGGGGGGACAGACAACAGGAGGGGAGTAGGCAACAGGAAACAGCAGGCAGTATGGAGGGGGAAGAGGGGAGGCAAGGAGGAGTAGGGGTTAACGTAGGAGAGAAGAACATTTGTAAGGGAAGGAGAGGGAACAGGAGAATGATCGCGGAGGTATTGGAGGTATAAACAGGGTGCAGGAAGGGGAGGGAAATTAAGGTGGGTTATAACAGAATCAGTTCGAGGAGTTAGGATTGGGGGAGGGACCTACCTATATGTACTCATTTTATCTGTCTAGGCATGCACACATGTATGGGGCCCCCTGAAGAGGGCAGCTTCAGTTCACAGTTCTTACACCCGAAGAATGCGCAGGAGACCACCGTTACAACCGAAAAATAGTCCTGGTGGCATTATTAACATAACATCATTTACAGGGTCTGAAGAGTTTGGTCCCAAAAATATGAATGGGACAGCAGGTTCAGAACTGCCCAGAACCTGTGCACTGTCTGTTACAGAACCGATCATCATAACTTTTTTCAGGTTCTAATCTGGTGCTGTTCATTTTAAAAAACATTGGTTTTGGAGCATAATGTTCTCCCTCAGGGCCCCAGCAGGACTTTAAAAGAGAAAGTTGGTAGCGGTTTAAAGCCCCAGAAAGAAGGCTGGAGGTGGAAGAAGGCTGGAGGGGTCAGAGGTAAGGGGAAATAGACTTCTAGGAAAACAAACTGAACTTACAAGCTCAAATGGGCAGACTAAGTGGGCCATAGGCCCTTATCTGCCGACACTGTCTATGTATCTATGTATTCCATCAGCCACTGCAAGGTCTTTTTAGATAACCTTCCCTTCCCCAACAATAAGCTCATAGGGGGAAACTTATGGTTAAAACAGTTTTTGTGCTTTAAATGAAAGGGTTTTGAAAGTCCTCATCAGGGTAGGGTAGCTATCAGAACTTTTTGTGGCTTATCAGAACCTTTCAGAGCCTTTTGTGGCTCTCCCATTTTTACCCAAAAGCCAGAGATGTTCCAAAAGTAACTGCCACAGTTCGGTTTGAAACTTTGCCGGACTCAGGGTGTGCAATCCAAACCAAAATTGACAGACACACCCTGGAAAGTGCAACCCATCTGAGCTTCCCTGCAATGGACTACGAGTAGCGCACAGCTAGATCATCACACACAGCACAAAGTACACCAGTGGATCACATGGACACTTGTCCTGCACACACACCCTGGATATGGACCAGTAAGAGCTGTGAATCAGAAGATCGAGGTATGAAACCCACTGCCACCACAGACACATGGTGACCTTGAGCAAGTCATATAATCTCCCTGTGTAGTCTTCCCCTCTCCCCCCAGTGGTAAACCTCACGGAGCTTTTCATACCCTCTCCATGAAAGGGCCAAGACCTAGATGCGAGGAGAGTAGAAGGGACATAGATGTAAAAATTCTAAATTTTATTTACCCAATTCCTGGGTTTAGGAAGGCAGTATAGCGCAATGGTTTAAGGCTCTGAGCTGCAAATCTGGAGACCTGGGTTTGAATCCCACAGCCCCCACCTGCATACTGTGTGACCTTGAGCAAGTCACTTAACTTCCCTGTGCTCCCAGGTTGCACCTGTAAATAAGCTTTCAGCTTAGTGTGTTACTCCTGGTAAAACTGAAAAGATAATCTGACTATATTTTTTCTCAGGTTCAGAAACTAACTTCCCTCTCCCCCGGTTCAGAACAGGCGCTCTCTGCCATATCTTGCTCTGCTTAACTCCCCCCTTCAGCATCTATCTCCTACTTGACTCAAGCTCACGCACACACACACACACACACACACACACACACACACACACACACAACCAGGGAATAGCACATGGCCCTTCCTAGGTTCTGGGACTGGAGAAGGAACTGGTGGCAGGAAATGGGGCACAAGTACCCCATGTGCCACCCTGCAGATGCCAAGGTATTTTTCTTGTTTGGGTTACCTGCCCACAGGACACCCTGGCAGACAAGGAGCTCCAAGCATTTGTACACTACATCTGGCATGCACAAAGCTCCAGGCACTGTACTGAGCTCCAAGGACATCAACCCTACACCTGGCATGTGCAGTGCGTGAAGCACATGCATGCTACACGTGGCATGCATGGAGTTCCAGTGATGTACACACTACACCTAACACACATGGAGCTCCAAGCATGTGTACACTACACCTAACATGCACAGAGCTCCGAGCACATCAACCCTACACCTGGCACATATGGTGCTTCACGCACATGCATACTACATGTGGTATGTATGGAGTTCCAGTGATGTGTATGCTACACCTGGCATGCATGAAGTTATAAGCACGTGCACACCGCACCTGGCACATACAGAGCTCCAAGCACGTGCCCACTTTTGCATTCTGATGTGGAGCTCGGCCTGTGCCTTCCCTCCCCAACCGTACCTCCACTACACGGCCACCTGTGGGCACTAAGGTGGCAGCATTGCAGGGGAAAACTGCCATCCTCTCTCCTGGGGAGAGCGGTTCCATGTCATAACGGTACTTGCCAAATAGCGATTGCCAGTACAGCAAGTGTACATCGCCAAACAAACAAAACAGCGATGTACAATCCCAGCACGGGCAACACAGCAAAAACAAAATGTATTTATATTGGGGATTTCACCCACCCCTTACTAGGCATTCTCAACTCCAGGGGGCGGTGTATGTCCGGGGGGGGGGCGGAAGAGAAACTTGTAAAAACATAATTTACTCCAGCACATAAAACAAAAAAACTGTACCCCTCCCCAGCCCACTCCCCACTGTAGCCAGCCACCCTCACCGCCACAGCACATGGCCATCTCAGCAGCCTCACGCTGCACTACCTCCCACATATCTTCCCCATCATCCCTCCTCTTTCGTTCTCCCTGTTCTCCCCTCACTACCCTTTCAGGGTAGCCAAGCTCACATAACAGGCACCGAAACTGAGTCGCTCATATCCGAGTCTCTCAATTTCAGTCCCCCTTTTCACAGGATACCAGGGAGAGCAGCTCATGGAATGCTCGATTGCCCCCTCTGCCAGTCCCTGAAGACTGGCTCATTTTTAAAACTGGTTTCCAGCGCCACAAGCAGTAGCTCTATCATTGTGGCCACAAGCCAGCTGTGAGAGGTAACATTTTCAGAGGTGGCTAGTTTGTCTGGTCTGATGGGGCCCCAGGTGGAGGCTGCCAAGTCCATCTCTACCAAACCATATGATTAATTCTGCGAGTGTGATGTCAGACATGCAAAAGCAAGCACATCTCTATGTATGCAAAATGATATGCTGTGCTCTAACCCAAGAGTACAGGATATACACCGCTTCGCACTCACAATCTCAGTTCACCTCCTTGTGCACGCCCATTCATCGATTTAAGGGTATAGGACTTGTAAAGCACTTCAGGAAGTGGTGTGTTAGACAGCACAATATAGAAACGCAGCCACTTCAGTCTACCCTCCCACCCATCCTTGCACCCCCACTCCTTCCAGATTTACGGCCCAGTTAGGAAAGTCCTATTCCAGGAAAAGGCCCAATTTTTATCGAGAAAACAGGAAAAATGGCCACAGCTTTGCCGGATGACTGCCGCTCCTCCCCCACCATGCTGGTCCCCAGAGTGCACCTCCTCCCCCCCATCTCCTGTGTGTGCCTGTCCCGGGGGCACCATATCCTGAATTCTCCTCCCTTCCAGTAGGGTTAGTGCTGGATCCCCCCTGGGGTGTGGGGCACACGAGACCATGACCAATGGAGGGGAGGCAGCGGAAGTGAGACGGCAGGCACAGGGAGCTATGCATGCCCGAAGGATTGGCAGGGCTGGGGCCAGTGGGTGCGAAAAACAAAAATTACAATTTGCGTGCAAGCAAAATCTGAAACGTAATCAAAAACAAGTCTGTGACCAATATATCTTTCTGGTCTTTCCATGATACACTTGCTCAGGAAATCTGACACACACACACACACACACACACACACACACACACACACACACACACTCTGACCTTATGACACAAAGCTATCAAGAGGCAGCATACTGTAATTGGCCACGCTGGACTGGAGACTAGTTTCCACAGTCATGCCCCACACTCCCCTGCAGTACAAGATAATCATCAGCTCTCTACTGATCTTATTAACAGCCTTGGCGTCACGTAGGATTGAGAGAGCACACCTCATCTTCTTTCCAGTATTCAACCCTCCTCCTCGAGACCCTGAGCATGCACCCCCGCACTGGCAGGCATTTCACAAAGCACCAGGCCCATCACACAGCCAGCAGAGCTGAACTCTATAACTTGCTTTTGTGAAGGCCCTGCAGGCCACCCAACCCATCACCCCCGTGGTCTTCTCTCAAACTGTAATACTTTAGATTGTCCATTATCTCTCGTCTTCCAAAACACCCCCCCCACGAAAAAAAAAAATTTGATTCTGCTTTACAGCTTTTTATAACACTTGAAGGAAAAAAAAAGTGCTCTTTTTAATGTGGCTTTTGCCAGGTTTTCGTCAGCATTCTAAGCGGTCTATGAACACAGATGGTTTATCATCGATCGTCTTGTGACTACAGTGAACTGAAAGGCAGTACAGCCTTGAAGGTTAGAGCAGCAAATTGTTAACTTAGAGCCCCAGCAGACCTGGGTTTGATACCCACATTCGCTGCCTGCATACTGTGTGAACCTGAGCAAGTCACGTAACCTCTCTGGGCTCTCAGTACACACCTTTAAATGGGCTTTGGCTCAGTTTGCCATTTCAAGTCAGAAATTATAAAAATTAAGGGGAAAAAAAAAAAAAGGATGCAACAGCCACTGCTCTCCAACCTCATGGCATAATCAATGTTGGCGGAGAATGATAAAAATGTGGGTATATAGCCATATGAAAAGAGAGCTCTTATTTCACGTGCAAAACAAAAATTGTAAGACTCAAAAATGGGAATAAAGGGTAAAAACAGGAGTTGAGGGACAATTTAAAAAAAGTGAAAAACTATAGGTCAAAATTATCATTGTAAAAGGCATTTTCAGTGGCGAAGAGCAACGGGACGCTTAGTACAAAGCAAATACTATTTGTGGCAAATACACAGAAATACTGCACTTTTTACAAATACAAATGTCACTCTTAAAATATCTGTATTTGTATTAGACCATATAAAGTAGTACTAGACCATGGCGGAGACTGATGTGACATACATATGACTATTGCTGTTCAGAACACGAATGCCCAGTTACCACTGTTAGTACTGCTGGTCCTTGTTTTATAAGATTCTTACTGTTTTGCACAAAACCTCGGTACTAGGTCCAGTTTCTAAACTGTATGTAATTAATCCGGGTCACTCCTGAGAAAGGGCTGCAAGTCAGAGCCCACCCGGGTAACAAAAAAAATCCAATAAATAAGTATTTTACCGATAACTCGGCATACTTGTTTTTCAGTCCTCTCCACCCCTTATTCTTGTGCCATCAGTAACAAAAACAAGTCTGATATGTAAAGAAAAATATATATACATTTTGTAAACACTAATATGAAACACAAAATGCCAGAGAGACAAATATAAATAATTGAAAATCCGCCCCGTGCACAGCCCCAATGTTTTAATACACCAGTACAGCCCAGCGGAGATGCACAAACGTGTAAACATGGGGCCACCCAGTTTTAAAAGTACTGCACAGACTGAAGCACTGGTAAAGTGGCCCATGTAGTTCCTTCTTTTCTGGTAATATCTGACCAGGAAAGGTACGCTGAGCTGTGACCGTCTCATTTCCAGGTGCATGCTTTTGGGGGTTTACATATGGACCTATTTTACTGACAGAAATGTTGGCCAAGATACTGGCAAAATCCCCTACTCTTATGAGAAGGCTAGGGAATCTTTACCTTCCACCTGGACAGTGACCAGAGAGGAGTAGAAGGGACCTCTGTTTTAACATCTCATCTGAAGGACAGCACCTCAACAGTGTAATATCCCTTAGTGCTGCACTTGCCTCTGTAATTACCCAAGTTCCTGGTGCAAGAATAGAACCCATGACCTTCCTATCAACCGGCTCCAGAGGTGAGCATGCAACCTGTACAGAGGCCTGGTCACTGCCTTGCTCAGTTCAAAAGGGAGTATGGGACTCTTGTGCAGTCTGAAACTAGACATCCAGATTCACAGGTCGCCAATTACACTGACCACTGTACTACACTGACTTCCCCTTGTCCATTCCCTCTCAGCAATACAAAGGTTCTCTCAGCATTGTTTCCTAAACCCTATAAAATCTTCACAAAATAAATAAATAAATCCGCCTCTTCAAAGGATCCAACTTATAAGACATTCCTTGGTGTTTCCAATATGCATAACCCGAAAAAGTTTTCAAGGCCATTTACTGACACAGTTAAATTTATATACGTAGTAGCAGCAGCAAAATATTTATTTTTATACAGGAATAGAAAACATGTCATTGGGGTTATTTTACCCTGTTTACAAGACAAGTCCTGTGGTCAAGATACTGTTGCTCTACAAATTACATATAATTACAATACAAATACGGTAAGAAGTAATTATACATTCCACAATGCACACAACATTTACAAGCAAACAACTACATTTACAAGTAAGTATAAAACGTTCAAGAGCTTTAACAAAGGCAGGATGAGAAGACAGGTCCCTGGTCTAGGGCGGCAAATGAGGGCAGGTGACTGCGATGTACACCAAGCAAGAGCTGTGCAGGAAAGGGCAACCAGGGAGTGCACAGGGCCGAGTCAATTGGGTAGGGCAGAGGGGATGGGGTGGAGGACGGTCCTGATAAACGCCAGGAATATGGGCAACAAAATGCCCGAGCTCCAGGCGATGCTGGCACAGGGATCAGCGGATGTGGCAGCGATTACGGAAACATGGGCCACCCAGAAGAATGATTGGGACCTAAACTTGGAGGGCTACATAATATTCAGGAGGGATAGAGAAGAGGGTAGAGGATGGGGTGTAGCACTGATAGTAAAGAATGGCATATTGGTAAGTGGAGGAGGCAGAAGGGGGAGTGGAAGCGATTTGGGTAACCCTACAATCGGGGGGGGAGGCAAAAAGACAAAGTAGGGGTGGTGTACAGACCCCCCCGCAATGGATGAGGACCTGGAGGGAAAACTGGTTGAGAACATCAAGGCGCACCGTGACCAGGGAAAGGGTAAGGTGGTGGTCATGGGGGACCTGAATATGCCCGGGGCAGACAGAGACACCATGACATCAGCGGTGGCCAGGGAGCAGAGGCGGATGGATGCGTTTCAGGTCCAACAGGTGGGGGAACCTACTGGACGTTGTTCTTGCAGACAGTGACCAGATAAGGGGTCTGGAGTGTGTAGCCCGCTGGCAGGAGGAGACCATGCCACGGTCTGGTTTCTGCTGTGTCGGGGAAGAGACAACCGCTTAACACAATAGTAGTGGACTTGGGGGCAGACACCGTGGGCATGGGCAGGATTCTGAGGGGGAGCTTGAGCCAGATTAAGCCAGACATGGATGTTGGTAGCTTGTGGGAGACCATTAGAAAAGGGGTGCAGGAGGCTACCAGCTCATGTGCAGGGGTAAGGTGTAAAAATGGTAGGGCCAACAAGCCGTGCTGGTGGACCAGGGAGGTGCAAGAGGCAGAGAGGTATAAGCAGGTTGCCTATGCATGTTTTAAGCGCTCCAGGGGGGACCGGGAGAGAGGGGAGTATGAGCTGACAGCTAGAAGGGTCACAAGAGTGGTGAGGGGAGCCAAGGCTAGGATGGAGCAAAACCTGGCTAGGGATATCCGAAGGGGTGGATAGGGATTTTATAGATACATAGGGGAAAAGAGGAAAGGGAAAGCACAGATCTCCAGGATTCGGACTGGGGAGGGATGGGCTCGGGAGGCGGGCGAGCAGGTAGAGGTACTAAACAGGTACTCTGCCTCGGTATTTATGGAAGGAGACATGGTATCCATTCAACTGGAAGGGTGGGGGAGAAAGACAGCTGAGAGGAGAGGACAGATGGAGATGAGGACCAGAAGAGGCTGGGGCACCGGGTGGGCCAGGCCTAGAAAGGGATGGGTGCTTTGTTTAGGGAGGGAGAAATCACAGAGGACAGTGTGAGGGAGGCCCTACGGGCGCTGAAAACTGACAAGGCACCGGGACCAGATGGGCTGCATCCAAGAGTTCTGAAGGAACTGGCAGACGAACCAGCAGCTCCACTAGCTGTGCTGTTCAATGCCTCTCTCCAGACAGGATGGGTACCTCGGGATTGGAGGGTGGCTCATGTGGTGCCTATCCACAAAGTGGGGGTCTAGGGAGGAGATGGGAAATTACAGGCCTGTCAGCCTAATGTTGGTGGTAGGCAAACTAATGGAGGGCTTCATCAAGGAGAAGCTCGGGAGGCAACTGGAAAGGTTGGGGCACATGGATGACAAACAGTACAGTTTTGTCCCGGGGAGATCGTGCCACTACGCTATACTGCTTCCCTTGTTGTACCACAGAAGGGTACAACCATGTTCCATGACCTTTGCACTGTGGTACAACAAGGTTTCAGCTGGCATGAAAGTCCATGCAGAACAAACCCTCAGTATACACGCTACATCTATTTTCAGCCACAGCCCCGAAGCATACAATTAAAGCACAACAGAATACAAAATCCAGTAAATAACCATTACATAAGTAGCAGAGAGTATCACAGCACCAGGAGGTGGTAGCAAGGAAACACAGTACATTGTACCGATACAGCCAGAGAAAGTATAAGGTGCGTCAGAATAAATATGCAGTTATGGGCAGAATGACTTTCTGGCAAGATTTTTTTTTTTTCCAAACATATCTTTATTGCATTTTATAAGTTCATTTACAAGGCAGCAAAATGAAGTGCAGTTTTCACACAGAATAAAATGCACTCTGCTATAATTTAAAAACCTAGACAGCAGGATAGCTAAGAAGAGTGTGCAAGCTTGTGTGTTGGCGCAGCGGAAGCACTATCACTCACAATACTGATGATCCGTGTTTGGAAGCAAGCCTGACTCATCAGGGCTGACGGGGGGAGGAGGAATGAGCATCCCACAAGACACTCCTCCTCCGTGGGGGGTTTAGGCAGCTCTGATGCACGACTGCCATCTGGGAGTGGTTCAGTGGGAGGGGAGACACCGGTGCGTGACGTGCACCACACTTGCGTGTGTGCTTGTGTCATTCTCCAAGGCCAGCGCCTTGAGGGAGGTGACAAAAATGGAAAAATGGACAGGCCAGAGCAGGGTGAAGGGCTGACCCCTCGCTGGCCCTGCACTGTGGCAACGTGGCAGCCTCACCAAAAACTGGATCCTGGGCTGTGGCAGTTGGGGGAAGGGGGTCCTGCCGCACCCTGTCATGGGGGGGCCCTGGGTGCAGACAGGGGAGAAGCCAGTAAGTCCACAGGAAGCCGGGTAATGGGGGCTGGGGAGGGGTGGTCCAGACAGTGGCACTCACTGCCAGGGACAGGGGGTGGGGTGGGGAAAGAGTGCGAGTAATGAATATTTCCGAATCTCATGAATAATGGCCTATTCGTTATTCAGGAACAAAAAATGAATGCAAGGCCCAGTTTTCGTGGTGTTTGGCATTCAGAAAACAAACTAGTTTAAATGTTTACACCACACACTGCCCCCTTTCCCGATGCCCCAGAGAAGACACCAAAGATAAATATCTTTATTGTTGGCTCCTGGCACCATACCAGCAGCTAGTAGTGTGTCTGCAAGTTGCTTAACCCCCATCCTAGCCCAACTAGTTAGCCCATTCTTTTCCACATGATGATGTAGTGTCTACATTTTACTTCCTGTCATTTAGTTCACTTTCAAACCCCGCCCCGATACCTCAGCTTCACAGTGGAAGGCAGTGGCAAGCAATCCACACATTTCCAGGCTAGTCAGTTGAGGGTGTGCCCCACCCCCATGGGTCTATCACTCACCCAGGCCAGCTTACATCTTCTCCATGGCCCGCACCAAGTACTGTTCCAGCCGCAGTACTAAAGCAGCATGACAGCATCTCGAGGGAGACCGAGGGGCAGGTGCACATTCATGGGGGGAACTGCATGCCTACTCCTCATGCTCCTCACTCTTTACAAAACACGTCACTGTCATGCTACTTTAGTACTATCCTTGGTACAGTACTACATGCCAGGACGGAGAACAAGCAACTATGCAAGCAAGCTGGCCTGGGTAAGTGTGCATCCCTGACTGACTAGCCTGTAAATGTACAGATTGTTTGCCATGACTCCCATTATGCTAAGGTATCGGAGAATGAAAGTACAAAGACAGTCAGGAAGTAAAGTGTAGACACTACAGTCTGGTATAAAGAATAGTTTGTTGCCATATTAATCCTTGTACAAAAAGATGAACAAAATGGGTGATTTGATAACTTTTATTGGACCAACAAGAGATTCACAGAATGTTTTAAGCTTTCAAACTTGCACAGAGATCAGGAAAATGGCAGTCATACAAAGAAGTAACTTTAAGTACTTGGAGCAGAATTGGTAAAAAAAAAAAAAAAAGTTTTACACATGGGTGTGACAATTCTGTTGATACATTAGGAGAGAGACTGGATATGAAACAGACAGAAAACATATATAAAATCTGCTGCTGCTCTGAAAGCAGATACGGCCAAAATCTTGGGCTTCTGTCTCTGTTTTTATATCCACGAATCAGAACTTGGACTCATAATCTGAGCCAGCCACAAGAGGATTGTATGGGCAGTGACTCTGGGAGATGTAGTTTAGACTTCAGTGCCTTTTTGGACCAACAGCAGCAGTCTATTGTGAGTGACAGCCAATCCAGTCAAGAACTGGGAGGAACTCAAAGGAAGTGCCTGGTTTTGTCGGTTGGAGTTTCAGTTGAGCTTTGGCAGTGAAGAAGGAAGGAGCCCTGTGCTTTTTCAGTGTGCAGTTTTAGTCAAAACGTTAAGGCCCAGAGTTCCGGGTCTGCAGCTTGTGTAACAGCTTGTTAGGACTGAATCTGACCTGTGAAAAGAATCAAAGGATCTCTGAAGAGTAGAAACCAGGCTCACCCTGTGAAGACTGGAGGAATTGCTGAAAATTGCATTCGGTCTGTCAGGAACTGAATCTGCTGTGTGTTCTCCCGGGTATCGTGCAGTAATTGCGATCGGGATACAGATGCAGCCTGCCTGGTATAGTGCTTTCTTTTATATGGATGTGTGAAGAGGTTTGTGTACCTCAAGTGAGCCCTGCTGACATTGAAGGACCCTATCTTATTTGGAGGTCGTGAGTACTAATTCAGGGTCGCTCCCTGTTGAATTGCCACATTAAATCCAAATGGAATTACTGTACTGCTGACTGTTTAATTCTCCTTTTCTCTGTGTGAAAGGGCCCCTACCAGCTGCCACAGTTTGGACTAGCCACTAGGGCTTGGGTACCCAGGACAGTAACTGATAGGGATAGGCCTGTGCACAGAGCCATAGGTAGATTATTAGAGTGATAAGCTAATTAACCTGATTTCCTTTCCTTGTTATATCCCCTAAATAAATCAGAGCTGCTTGTTTCAGCAAAGTTATACTGCCTGAGGTATTTGTTCATGTTAAAGTACTGTACTGTGATTGTTGCACTGTATCTCATTTCACAGGAGGTCCCAGTGCCGGAACCAGACCTGGGGGTAAGTGTATACTGTGAAGGTAATTTGATATATTGTGTGGGCCACTAGTGGGAAGAAAGGGGGGTTGCAGTGTCCCAGAGGGCTGTGACCAAGTTAGTTTAACTATTGCAAACCCTGACCTCTGGGTGGAGGCATCCGCCATTGGATCCAGGCCCCTCAACCTGTTAGTGGCAAATCAGGCAGGGGTAGTAGCCCCTGGGATAGCGCCATCTAGGGGTTACACAAGTACTTAAAGTTATTTCTTTGCATGACTGCCGTTTTCCTGATGAAGATCTCTGTGCAAGTTTGAAAGCTTAAAACATTCCGAGAATCTCTTGTTGGCCAAATAAAAGACAACAAAACACCCATTTGTTTCATGTTACAGTATCATGTGAATGAGAACGGGCCAACTAGTCGCGCTAGGGTGGGGGTTAAGCTACATGCAAAGATGCCATCGGCAGTGTTAGCGCCTAGCCTAGTGCCACGAGCAGACAAAATAAAAATATTTGATAAACAGTGACACCTTCCCTGTGGCATCGGAAAAGGGGGAGGAAGTGGGAAATGATTGAAAAGAGCAAGGATGGTGACCAAGAGATTCACCCTCGCCATCAGGTGAGGGAAAGGGGAAATTTTAGGGTTTTTTTCCCCTCCCCCTCCCCCACCCAAACAGCCAAAAACCAACTATAGCTACCAAGTACCCGAATATTTGGGGACCCGAACAGAATATTTGGGATAAGGTATTCGCACACCCCAAATGGCTAAAACAGTTAATAAAAACAGAAAAAATGTGGTTTCCTTAGTGTAGATAAAAATAAATTACAACAATAAACTTCAGGAACTTCACATGGATACATCGCAATAAAATTATAATTATGTATAATGCCCTGGTCAGGCCACACCTTGAATAGCACGTGCAGTTCTGGAGACCTCACCTTAAGAAGGACATAGCACTGCTGGAGAGGGTCCAGAGGAGGGAGACAAGGATGATACAGGGCATGGAGGGTAGGACCTATGAGGAAAGGCTGGAAGAACTCAGGCTGTGTACATTGGAGGAGAGGAGGGACAAAGGAGACATGATAGAGGTCTTCAAGTATGTAAAGGGGATAAATAAGGGTGGAGCCAAGGAGGTGTTCAGGCTTAAGAAGTGTGTGTGGGGGAGACTACCAGGGGGCACGAGTGAAAACTGGGGGGGAGCGTGCGCAGGAGGCACTACTTCACTGAGAGGGTGGTGGAACCATGGAATGCACTGCCCAGGAGTCTGGTGGAAGAGAAGACAGTGGAAGGATTCAAGAAGGGTTGGGACAGGTACAGGGGGATGCTGAAGCCCTCTGGGTTTCGGGGGGGAGGAAGCAAGCTCCTGTGGGGGGAGGGGCTGGCTACAAAGCAGGCATGATAGACCATGAGGCCTACTCTGCTGGCTTTTACTATGTTACCATGAAATGCTCGTTCATGAGAAACGATATACTGTCATTTGTCAATTAAATCCATTGATACAGTGCATTGATACAGTGCATGTCTCCGTATTTGTTTGCGTTTCCACTGAATGCTAGGGTAGGGTGTTTGGCAAGGGATTACTGCTCAAGTACTCTTCCAAAGTCGGCCATCTTGCCTCATACATGTGCTATCTACCCCGACCTTGAAATCAGTTTCTCCATTACATCATAATCTGACAGTTGCTTTAACCACCTGGCACCATCAGGGGCTTCAGAATTCTTTCATTCTGTCAGAATACATAGTTTAGCAAATATGGCAGCAACATAAATAAACCTCCACAGCGGGTCCTTGATATTTAGGGGTTCTAATTTGGCCAAATCACTGCAAGTATTTTTTTGTCAAGTTTTTTTTTTTCCCCCCCAGAGTGTGAATTTTAATGTTTGTGAAGATGCTGGATTAAACAGCGCTGGAACCTAAAGTCCTCGGCTTATCCACATGACAGGTACAGCATGGGCGACCACAGCGCAAGCTTCGCCACAGTGGCGCAGGATTTTTAGTTACTTTTGTTCCCCATCGACCAAGCTCAGAGACTGCTGCTTTTAAAGCAGATACAGCCAAAAGCAGCATGGCATCCCTTATATTCTTTTGCTACGTTACCTGGAAACGAGCCTCAACTCAGTGTGTCTTTCCCAGTTACCAATTTTCAAATAAAATGTACAATATAAACAAAAATTTTTTTATAAAAACTAACATGAGATGATGGTTTTATGTATGTACAGGAATGTCCTATATTTTTGGGGATGCTCAGTCAAGAGGGTGTCCTAGTATTGGTAATTTTACTCATCATGGTGTCAAAAAAATTTAACGATCATGACATAGGTTGTGTACTGGTTTAATTTTTTCTTTTACACGTGCTGACATCTAAAACTAATGTATAACTATTAAACATTATCTGACCCTTTACTGATTCTTTTCAATAAAAGACTTACGTCAAGAACAAGCACTGCAACCCATGGTTTATTTTGTGGATTTTAAATGTATAGATAACCATCGTGTACCGGAAAAAAATAAAATTAAACATTTATCATGTGGTACAGAAACACCAAGAAACATCCTTAACAGTAACTGCCTAATGAGGAGGTGCTGAGCCAGCAAGCATTAGCCAAATCAAACTAATTTAAGTCCCTCCGGCACTGGGGCTACAGTCTGTACACCAAGACAGAGTCACTTTTGTTCCAGACTCTAGGAAGGAGGGGACTTAATTAACAATCTCATTAAAAACAGAAATTCCTGCTCCATCGTAGTCACCAGCATTTTCTCAGGTGTTTCCTGCCATGTGGTTCATTGAACAGCAACTCACAAGTCAACAGACTCCCAAACGGTTAAGTACCCAGCTGTCAACGTCAGTGGCTCAGTATGTAGTACACACCTCAAGGGCCAGAAGATCGGCAGCTCGTGGGTTCTAGCCCCACACCTAGTACTTGGGGTAATACCCATAACTGATACTGTAGTATACACAGTATGAGGGGTGTGAGAAAACTAGGAGTGTTCAAGGGTGTGGCAGCCAAGTTTCAATGCGAAAAAATGCAAAATAATGCAGTTAGAGCACAGAAACCCAGCGACAGTGCACAAAATGGATGGCGTGATATTGACGACCACCAAGTAGGAAGACCTAAAGGTGGCCAGGCAGTGCAACAAGATAGAAGGGAGGGCTGAATAACTGTACAGTTGCTCTGCATTCTGATTGGCTACAGAAAACAAGCCCATCCAGTTTGCCCTCTCACTTCTACACACAGCAGCTAATCAGAGACTTCTAGTAACACTACAACTCCTCTGTAATAAACATTTCCTGCTCTCAGAGACACGCTGTAGCTCGACAAATAGATCTGACAGTTTAAAATGGTTTTTTTTGTTTGTTTTTTTATTTTCCCAATATAATAGTGATAATACCAACAGTGGTTTGGGTTTCCTCCGTAATAACTGGACCAAGAGATTTAATAAACACCTCAAACACATCAGTCTTTGGCCTTGATGTCCATTGTCCTGGTCCAGTTATTACCTCGTAAACCCAGACCACTGTGGTATTATCATGACAGAACAATAAAACGGGACCATGCAACACACCCACCCCTCCCAGAGGACGTATCCTGGAAGCGAGCTTTACACAGATCAGTGGACCTTTCCTGGTAAAAAAAAAAATTAAATCAAAAAAGTAAACGGATGGCCTCTACTTTCTGCTCTGTGGTCTAACATTTTGAGTACTGTCTGCCTTGCATGCTCCCAATCCCCCGCCAGTGGTCACTCGGGCCTGCTGGTTGCTGCAGTTGATGCTGTTGAGACACTACTGTGGCCGCACCTTTTGGCCAACATATGAGGGACACGTACCAGCAGCACTTCAGCTTCTACACACTGTCAGCAGCGCTACATTTTAAAAATAAATTCTAAGCTTAAGCAGTATATTTAAAAATGGTTCGATTCCAGGCTGAGGAGCTCTAATGAAGTGTTGATCAAGACCACTGCTCTCTGGTGCCCCTTTTAAATATTTTATTTCCCCCCATTTTGGTCCTTTACCCCACCCCCTCCACATTAGTCATGGGGTTGCTGTGGCTCTACTCTCCTTACAGGGGGTTGAAATTAAGTTTTGCAGTCACTAGCCAGCAGGACTAATGACTGGGAAAATCCACCAGCCCCACAGACTTTACCATGGGCCCAGCTGATGTAATTACTGAAGTGTTAACTAGGCCTACAGGCTTGTACTGGAGAAGTTAAGGAAAATCTTACTAGCCCGACACAAAATCTGCCAGCATTTGGCTAGGAGGCTGGTGCCAATTTCAACCCCCATCCTTAAATGGCAGCCTGCAGGCTAACCACCTTAGAGAGTTGACAGCGTCAGGCTTGGCCGCAGTCAGACAGAAGACCTCTGAACACCAGGTGCTGCAGGACGTGGCAATGGAAACTCCAGAGGGAGCAAACTTCCCTTAGATAAGTTACCATACCGATGCCCCAGCAAGGTGTTAGGGGGATGAGCCATTGTGAGGTTCTGCCTTTTGGAGGAGACGTTAAACAGAGGTCCAGTCTGCCTGTCTTAGTAGCTGGCTAAGTATATGTTAGAGAAGAGAGATCCCATGGCAAGTCTCAAAGAGAGACGGGAATTTTTTTTGTTTGTTCATTTTGCTATTACATATCTGTTTATCCCTCTTCTGCCTTGGCTGGCCCCTTCACATCATGCCCCCCAATCACACTGTTTCTCCCGGACTTACCTTCATGGAGTCCCACACAAATCCTCCCTTCCCCCCCAGGTGGGGAGTCTCTCAATCCACCGTCACAGATCCAGCTTCAGGCGGCGCCTATGGTGTGGAGGCTGCAGAGGGTCAGTGCTCATCCAGCCAGAGTGTTTCCAATTTTTGTCCCACCCTTAAGGAGCGTGCATGCAATGATGTCTACGGTGACATTACGTGTGCTTCTGCATGTGACGTACCCAACATCCACTGTTCCTCACCCACATATTGTGGCTACCAGCATCCTACCACCAAGCCACTACTAGGAACCGGGCATGCAATGGCAGTCACACCACCCCCTCACTGTAGGAAGAGAGCAGTCCTCTGGATGCTCAGTTCTCCTCCCGGCCAACCCACCAATAGCCCAAGTTCATTCCTGAACCTGGGTCATCAATGCCACAAAAATGGTAGCACTAACCGGCCAGCTGGGGCCGTTTTTTTAACAATAAGCAAAAGATGCTGTGCCAATGTCTATACACATACATACAAGGTAATCTGGTCACATCACTTCATGGCACATGTCCAGAAAGATAAATTTATGCATGTATACACAGAAGCTGCTCATTTTATGGAAACATAAAAAATACACATGGGGGAACCTGAATACATCTGGACCAGACCCAACCTGGGAGTAATTCCCTGGATGATTGGAGAGATTTCTGTATTCAGAATTTATATAACCTGCAGCCCAGAAGCACAGTGGTTGTACTACCGCCTGCTACGCCATAGACCTGGGTTCGGAAGCAAAGTCAAGTCATCGGCGGTAGACCAGGGGAGGGACAGGACTGAGTGTCTGAGGGACTGTGTGTGTGTGTGTGGGGGGCAGCACCTCCTGCAATGCACAAGGACACCTGGTGGAGGCTGAATGTCATGGCAGACAGGAGGTCCAGAAGGGTGTGGGACCAGACACTCAGTGTCATTGCACTGAAGACATCCCAGAGTACACACTGGAGAAGGAAAGAAGAAAAAAAAAAAAAACCTCCCTTGCCACACTGGGATGAAGTACACCCCCACACACACACACACAAAATAGGCCTGGCACCTCTACTGGGCACCATCCGAATCCTGCTTGTGCCAACACTGCACTTAAAAATAAATAAATCAATAAAAAGCCCCAGTGCCAGCCAGCCTTTTTACTACAACCATCCACGTGCTGCTTTTGAATCGTTATTTTGCAGTTAACCCCCATTTTATTTCCTCTTTGCTTTGCCAACTCTGTGTCCACCGCCTGCCTACTTACTCATTACCAAAGGCACTCACACCACACTCGTAGCACATTGTTTTTGTTGCAGTCTGTCCTTGTATTCTTTAAGTTTATTTTCTGCTGAACAGTCATGCTTGCTTACAGTTTATAAGTTTTGCTCCAGACCCCAGTCACTCGCGTGGTCTGTCCAACTTGCTGAGCCCCTCACAATACAGTCAGCTGGCATAACAACATCAGTGGGAAGACAGTGTGCCACATCAGTTGCTGGGGGCCTCAGCCAAGCAAACTACCAGACTCAAATAAAAAATAAAGTGCCACTCGTAGCAGTCAAACATTTCTCAGATCTTCCTGCAACCCCAAGTGACAAACAACAAAACTAAAACTTGCAGGGCTCAACTGCATAAAGACTACTTTTCAGACAAAAGCAATATTTAAAACTAATTTTTAAACCTTTTTTAAAATGCATTTTATTTTGGCATTCCACCCCATGTTCTAAGCGCAAGGAGACATGACAGGGCCAGTGGTGCTGGAAGAGACCTGCACTTCCAGAGGCTGTAAGGCCCTCCACCTGCAGTGTTAGGCCTCAGCACACCCCTGGGCGCAAGGGTATCCCCCCCCCACACCCTGTCAAGGTTGTTGGTTACCTGGAAAATAGTTGAGGCAAGCTGTCAAAAAGTCCAAAAGCAAGTACGATATGGAAAATAATTCATAATGCATTTCAAAAGGAGATGGGGAGATGCCAGAACACCAACAGCAACGGAGAATAAAAATAATAAAACTGAAGGCTACCTGGAGGGAGCAGAGATGGCAAGGGGGCTGGACGGAGATCCCAAACTGATGGGGACATCTGCCTTACAGGGACACTGTAAACCCCCTAAGGCCTCAAAGTGTCCCAGTTTAAAAAATGTGTGTTATAAAACTGTTCACATTCTGTAGAGGGTGTTCAATTCAGATTCCTTTTTCTTTTCAAAAGTAAAAAACAGACTGCCTGCCATACTGGTGTTACCACATAAAAACATTTTGTTTATATTCCTTGAGCAACTCTGCTGCATGTTTCATGAAGTTGAGGAATGCCCCCCCATATATCACAGTCTAGCCCCTGCACTGTTTTGCGGGGGGGGGGGGAGAGTGTTCCTAATGTTCAGAAAGTATGCGATAAGAGTAGATGAAGGATCCAGAACTAAACATGGTTTGGTACAACTATACCATTTGCACGGATTTCAGTCCCACTAAGACAGGAAGCAGATAAAACAACCAGCAACATCAATGAATTTTAGAGAGGGTACGCAATCATAAAATGTGAGGTTTTAACTAGAAATAATGATGCAAAAAAAGGTTGACAGTGTCCCTTTAACTTGGTGTAGACTGAAACATTCCCAACAAGGTGTAGTGTCAGCAGACACACAGAGAGGTTTAACATTCTCAGAAGGAAAGTGTCCTGCACACACACACACACACACACACACACACACACACACACACACACACACACACACACACACACACACACACACACACACTTACATCAAAGGCCTCTTTCTAACCCCAGCAGGGGAGATTTCTTTCAATTATCTATCAAACAAACTCCTTGTCTGTCGTCCCCCCAAAATGTGTTATTAATGACCCAGCTGTCCTCTGGTGTCCTTTGACAATTCACACATGGGTCATATATTCTACACAGCTACCATCCCGATTTCTCAAGAGTTCTCAACAGTGGCTGATCAGTTTTGTACCAAATATACAGCTACATCTAAACTTAAATAAACCATCGCCATTTAGCAAAAATGGACCACCAAACTAAAATCTGTATTACTATAGGACTTTTGATTTAAGGCAGTGGTACAGTGAAACTGGACCAAAAAAAAAAAATTAATCAAAAAATCGAACCCTACCTCTTTTCAGTATATAAAAGATTCCAGACATCTTCTGATTTTGGGGGGTGGTGGTAACATTTTCTAGTTCCGTCAAAATCTGAGTGTTCTATAAATCTTTTTTCCTCAAGAAAAAAAAGAGGTCTACCACATTTGGCTTAGAACTAACAAGGGTTAGGATCAAGGGAAAAAAAAAAAAAAAAACAACTTACGGTGCTCAGCATAGGAGATAAAAAAAAAAAGAGCAGAGTTGATAGGTATTTTACTTTTTTTTTATTATTATTAACTGTAGTTGAAACTAACTTTTTGGAAAAATATTCTTCCTTTCACCTGGAAACTCTGTGAGGTTAGTGTGATGGACTACAGGCAAAAAGGGCCCCAAATAACTGCACCAAGATCCCATCATCCTCATTAAAGAGCATTTTTGAAAATTGTTTTCTAAACCTTTTAGTTACACCAGTTCAAATATGTCCACACTATTTATTTGAAAAGGTTTCACCAGGAAAGTCAACATGAGCTGTAAACCGCTCATTTCCAGAAGTGGGGGAGGGTTGTTACAAGAAAGGGGAGATTAAATAAACAGAGCAATATAAAATGTATACAATCCAATTCCGATACATAAGGTGCCGTAAATAAAACCGTGATTAAATACAGTACATATTAATCCATGAAAACAGGCCGTATCACACTGAAGGAGAGTGACAAGTAACTAAGTTAAGGTCAGAGACACTGAATGAGAAACTGGAGTAAGCAAAACAATATGCAGGTATCACATACACAGTAATAAACCAAGGACAGATAACCCATAGGGAATGGGACAGAAGTTGGAGAACACCTGGAAGTGCTAGACATGGTAGGCTGAGCTCAGGGCTACCAAGTGCTAATTGAAGATAAAAAAAGAAAAGCAGTTATAACACAAGGTAGAGGTGAAGAGGAGGGAGGGAAGAGAGACAACCCAAGAACAAGTCCCCTTCAGGATGCCGAGAACCCTGCAAGGGAACAGGATCTGGCAGCTAAGGGGGGGGGGGGAAGAGTAGTGAGCACTATGCAGTAACCATTCTTGATAACGACTTATGGTGTTGTCCACATTACTAGCGTAAACCCATTCTCCCTAGCCAGCCCATCGGCACAGCAGTAGCACCATCACTCGCGACATCAGCGACCAGAGTTTGGAACAAGCTCGAGTAGTTGGGGCCGACCGGGGCTGAGCATCTCAGGGGACACTCTCCTCCTCTGGAGAGGGAGGACTACACGCTCCACTGCAAGACTGCCACCTGGGTGACCACAGGTGGTAGTGCAGCTGGACATAAACTTGGGAGATGGGATGTCGCAGCCATCAGCATGGAGACACACACTGCATGCCCATGTATGCCTGGACGACCTTGCATGCGATGTCCTGGGGGGGGACACTAACAAGGAAAAAGACACCCAACACCTCCATGACAGTGACTTCCTTTGTATATCCAGGGTCCCCCACCTCACCAGTGCATGCTCTGCCTGACAAGACTAGAATGGAAGAGGGCATTCCCTACCCCCGACCCTGTCTGGGGACAAAGCCAAGGCTCAATAGAGGTAAATGGCCACAACTGGGAGATATGACTAGGTGGAGGTGGTGGACGAGTACGGGGGCATAGACTGACAGTGCAAAAAAAAAAAAAACAAAACACACAGACGTTCTCCCTCTAACCATTTCCCATCGAAGTCCAACACACAAAACTGTAGGTTTCTGTCCACACTGCAGGTAGATCTGTTTTCGTTAAAACATTACAGATGAAACCACTGAGACTAGCTCCCAAGGTGGTCTCAAAAAATGACTTTCACATACTGTTCTGCCAGGGACGCAGTGTGGACACAGTTATACGTGAGTAGGCGATGGACCCAGTGGGGAAAAGGGGGGGCCAGACTGACTAGCCTAGATCGTGGCTGCCACTAATAGCTCCCACAATCAAGGTAAGGGGTCAAGGTAGGGGGCATCGGAAAAAGGACGCTCCTACTGAACAGTTAGCCCTGAATCTCTGTTGAATAATGGCACTATTCGTTATAAGGATACGAATAATGAATTATGCAATAATGCACAACAGGGTGTGTGTTGTGCTGGGATAATGTCACAGAGTGCATCCAACACCCAAGTAGTAACATTATCCCAGCATGACACACACCCCATGGTGCATTATTGCTGTTGTACAATGGCTAGTTTGCAAAACAAAACAAAAAGATGAAAAAGTACATTTAAATTTTTTGTCACTGTTTGAATACGTTGGTATACTTTACAAAAAAAAATTGTGTTGATTTATTGTTTCAGCCACTAGGTGGAGATAGTGTGTTTTCCTATGGCTCTGCACTCCATACAGCAACCTTTGTTAGTAGTGCCAGTTTGTATACCATATTCCCTGGGTGTTTATGTTTTGTTTTTTCACAATTTTCAGTTTCCATTTCCCTGACTCGCTCTTCATGTTGCTGTTGCTTGGAATTTTGGCACTCTCCCCCGCTGTTCAGATCGCCCGCCTGTTGCTGCTGCTGTGATGATAGAGTTACTGAGCTGGTATGGAGAATGTCTGTGACACAGTGTTTTTATGTGGTGGAGTTAAAAAGAAAAAAAAAGAAAAAAGTCAGTAGAAGAGCGAGTGAGTTTTATGAAGAGTCACGTGGTGACTGTAGGCGTGTGCTTGCTCACTAACTCACTCGCTGTGGTTTGGCGGACTGGGAAGCGAGTTGATCATGGTGTCAGCAAGGACGGCAGTGGGGAAGCTGGTCGCAACTGTGGGCGTATGGCTTTAGTTTAGTTAGAAGCAGGGCAGTGACGAACAATGTGTGCTTTTTGAAAGAGAAAATAAATGGAATTCTCGTGGCAACTTTTTTCTCAGGAATCGAGTGGTGTCAGTGAACTGCGCAACTAGTAGTTACAGTCTCCATGGTTCACTGAAGCTGCTCAGTTCACTGGAAAAAAGCTGCCATTACAATTCAACTCCCCCCCCCCCCATGTGCAAAGTCTACTTTTTTTTTTAAAACTATCACTGTGAAAATGTTCACTTGTTGACGGCACTGGTGTTTGGAGTGGTGGCATCATTGGGGGGGCTGAATTCCTTTAAGATGGCAGCTGGGAGCGGTGGTAACTTCCGGAGGGGACGCATGATTCCTTGCATGGTTATGCAGTCGTGTGTGCCTGGACTTTATACAGTGATATTATACTCCGATAACATCACTGTTCCAGGCACACACTGACCAATCAGAGCATAGGAATTTTTTTGCCATTGTATAATTAAGCAGTAATACACGACAGGGTGTGGTACATCATGGGATATCGTCATGCCTCGGTTGCATTGTGAGGAACGAGGCCGCAGGCAGAGTACCTCATGCACCCGAGAAGTGACAATATACCACACCCTGGACTGCATTATTGCTATTTTGAACTGGATCACTCCATATTTTATGCATTTAATTTAAAAAAGCAAGTATTAAAATATTTGTATACTGTTTTTATGAGTGTAGATACACATTTAATAAAAGTCTATATCGCGTTTTGGGCAGTAGGTGGTGCTGCTGCATGAGGATTTCTGTTACAAAGTCTTCATTATAGTGTTCCCCCCCCCCCCCCCAAAAAGATTCGTTTACTCGACCATGCTGCCTGCCATGGGAGCAGGTGAAGATATTTCTTGGTTTTGTTTGTTTCAGCAGGTGAAGATGTTTCTTGGCTTTTTTTTTTTTGGTTATGTTTCTTCTGAAATCGTGACGTGAACCGAAAAGAAGCCACAGCCAGGTGGACAACTGCACTTTTTCACTTGCACTTGATAAGTTCTCCCGTTTTTAGCAGGGGAGGGTGAGTCAAGGTGGAAAGTGTTTCCATTTTAAAATGATGCTGATTTAGAAATCATTTAGAATGATATGGAAACAGCCGAGGATTTTGTGAAGCAGCCGCTGTGTATGCTGAAAAATGGCTGAAAGGCGCACGTGTACAGCAGTCAAGCTATGTAGCTAGCTAGCTCACGTGCACGGACAGTTTCTAAAATGAGTTTACCGGTTAAATGGTTTTACTGTTTTCAATGTTTCTTTTTGTTTTGAACTGTCGCCCAGCTCTGATTTTTCTCAAAGACCGCCGGGCATGCCTTTTGGTAGTGTTGTGTACGGCAGAGTGAAAGATGTGGGCCATACTGCCCAGTACATGGACCCAGACTTCTGGCTGCCAAAATGTATGGGTGGATGGATTTCGTACAGGTGAAACGAGCCGTTAGTTGGCATCTTTTCTTACCCATGCTTATGTTGCTCAATATAATCACAGGTAAGAAGAGGGCTCAGCCAATCAGCTTCCAAGATTCAAAGTACCCAGTTCATCATCATGCATTATTCATGGTATTCAGGAAATACTATTCGTTACTCACACAACCCTTGTGTGTGGCATGTATATTTTAGGTCTATTCTTTGTGTACGGACCCAGAGACACTTCTGAAAAAGGAACTTATATTCCAATACGCTTACAAGACTACCAAATAAATGAAACTGCGGGTGAGCAGGACTCTGAAGGCTTTGGTAAGTCATGATCCTGGTGCGGACAGTACTGCCCTGAATTACCCCTCCCCCACAATGTTCAGACCCCTGTGTCATGAACAGACCATTAAGCCACTGGCCTATTTTTAGTGGTGTCACACTTGCATTTAAAGATCACAAACATCACAAATTACAACACAAAACTCAATAAAATATATATATATATATATATATATATATATATATATATATATATATACATATACATATACATATATACATACACACACAGTTACAGTATGGTACGCATAACCAACTGACTTCCATAACAGAACTGTAACATAGTGAACAATTATATTCTTATAAAATCCAGTATACTGCAGTTTTATACTCCACACCTAGTGCATGGCAACGGTAGTTCAAATCTATTCACTGCAGACTGCGTCCGCATAGCTGTACACATTCAGCACCAGCTTAATGCTCAGTCACAAAGGGTCCTATAAGTAACTTTCCACCCTAGCCTACAACCGTACAGGTAATTTATCACACATTTTGTTTAAAAAAAAATAAAATCAAAATTTCTTCAATGCAATAAAACCTTTTATTTCATTCTCATGTTAAAAATCCAGCATTACTTAATCCTCACGGCTCAGACACCGACAATTCACTTTGTTCAGTGTGCTCTCCAACAAAATGCATTATAATGAATAAACTACACCTGACTGTACACAAAATAAGGGTGTAAAGCTATCTTAGGGTTCAGTAACAAATGCTAACTTTCACCTTCAGCCCTGTGGTTTATAAATGTCACCAGAACCCCTAGATAGTTTTTTTTGTATTTGTTTGTGCACCCCCCACTGCCTGGGGTTTTGTGGCGGGCGTACCAGTCGATCCGGTTCCCCATTTGGGGTTCCTCAATTGGTGGCGGTGTTTTTTTCTCCCCCCCCCCACAACAGCTTTTTTTGTGGTCCCCCCAGTCCTGAGCGTGGCCACGGTAGCATGCAATGACGCCAATGGCAGAGCAGCGCACGCTTCCACACACTGCATGCTGTGCATCCGCTCCGCCTCAACCCCCTATGTGCAGGACCAGTGTGCAGACACCCAGCCACAGTCAGGTGTCAGGCAAATGCTGGTCACTGTTCCCACCCCTCCCCAGGGGAGGAGAGCTGTCCTCTGGATGCTCGATCCTCTCCCTCCCCGGCTGACTACCACTGACCTGCTCGCACCGTGAACACGGGTCGCCAGTGTGGCAAGACGCAAGGCATGATGCCTCAGCCCTCCATGCCACTGGGCTGGCCACCCCTAGATAGTTTTACACCCTTAGTATCTTGAATGGGCATAGATTATCCCTTACATGATGCGGTTCCTGGAACTTGGCGCTAGCAACCACCCAAGGTGTGCAAATCTTCCCCAGTAACTACACACACAGTTGTGTGTCATCACTTACATATATAAATACATATTTAACAACCCTCCTACCAAGGGTCGGGGTCGTTTTATAGTGGGTGCCTGGACTAAGGACTGGCTGCCATCAGTCTACGGGGACAACTCAGTAGAAGGAGCATAAGAGTAGAAAGGGTACTTTTGTGGCACTGGCAAAGTTGGGTAGTTGGCAGCAGGGGAGAAGACCGCAACTAACAGTGTCAGTGTCCCATGGGGCAACTGTGCCAGCCAACTCAAGGGGGGGTTTAAGAGGTGAAGCATGGACAAGAAGGGTAATGCCAGAAGCCTGGGACAGATCCTCGGAATGGGGGATCAGAGGGCGTTTCAGGGCAGCTTGCCAATAATGGGAAGTATGTAGTTGGATTATTAGGAAGATTTGGGAACCCCAGGTAAGTTTCTCCTCAAGGGAAACAACCCAATGGCCCTCAGGCCTGTGACGAGTTTTCCTGAAGACATCAAGGGAGATCCTGGTGGGGGCAAACTCGAAAAAACCGCCCATACAGACAACTCGGTACTCACAGAGTCAGGGGAGGCCCTGAATGGAGGAAAGGCTGCAGGACAAGGTAGGGAATTAGACTACAGTACGAACGAGGTGCTGCGAGGCAGTGGTCACCATGGCACAGCCACGGCTGTCCTGCTCCATAGGGACAAGGGGTCTGCAAGTGCACGCTGCTAGCAGAGCAGCACTCTCACTTGCACTAGAACTCACGAAAGTATTGGCAAGTAGCCATGCATGCAGGAACTGGCCACCAGTCACTTTGCCTTAAAAACACAAAGGTGTAAATGCAGAGAAATGAAAATGAGGGAATCTGTGGCCAACACATTCCCGGTACAGCAGCTGAGAGAACATGGGAAGAGGAATGGAAGCACCGAGTACTTAGTAAAGCACAGGACTCCCATTAGGGAACTGGAAGGTGGGAGCCAAGCTAAAGTAACTCCCGAAAAACAACTGGAAGAGAGGGACAGTCACAGCAATTGTACCCATAACAAAGGAATGTGAGTCGAGATGCCAAAGTATCAAATGTAGCAAGCTGAACTACGAGGGAAGTGGGAATCGCAGGGACAAGAGAGGATGACCACACATCTCAGCCACAGTCTCGGTTGGGAGATTGGATAGTTAGCCCAGGACCTTGGAAATGGAACCCACTTTAGCTCTGAAAGAGGCGCTGGAATCCACCCGAGCTCTACAAGAAGGGCGAGAGCTTCACCACTTCTCTGAACGAAGGGAGTAAATTATAGAGTAGCTCTGAAAGCAGGGTGGAACTGTAAGGATTCTGAATTTTTTAAAAAAGAGAAGAGATTGCCTGGCCAACCACATCCAAATGAATTGGGATCTCAGGTTTTGGCATGTGCACTTGTACAGTTTGTTATTCAGAAAAGGATGGATGTGCTTGTCGTTTGTGGACCTTTAGGTACAGCATGTTCCGGGGTGCCACACCATAACATTAACTCAGAAAGTAACTGAGTTTGTGAAGGGATGTAAGGGAACCCCCAATGAGCCAAAAATATCCCTAAACATGGGAGGTTGCCTGGGTACAGGGTTACACACACACAAAATACCATGATATATACAGTATGAAATATGCAATATAAAATCAAATTATTTTCCCTTCCCTTTCTCTCTCTTTTTATATTGTTTGCACCACTTTTGAGTTACATCTCAGGTTCATCATGGTCCAATTTCTAGGTAGGAGAGAATGCCAAAAAGTTCTGAAAGAATCTTATAAGCCATAAAAGGTTCTGATGATTCTCCAGGCCTTAATAGTGGAAAGTACATACCCAGTTTTAACCATCACTGTCCACCCATAAGCAGTGAAGGGAAAGGAATCTAAAAACAACTTGGAGTGGTACCACACTACCTCCAGCTTCCTTTTTGGTCTTTCTACCAGCAGCACCAGCTGTATTACTAGATAAAGACCCACGGGGGAGTATATTAGGCTCCAAAATCAATGCTTCAAACATTATCAGAACCTGAAGAAAGGTTTTAAAAAGATCCTTTTACAAAATGGCAAAGGTTCTGGGTGGTTTTGACCTTATCCAAAATCGGTCTTCCCTTCCCTACCCATTTCTCACCCATTTTATAGCCGGGCTGTCAACACCAGAGACACAGGTAAACTCAAGTACAACAGGCAAACTGTCCCACTGGCCCACCTCCATGGAAGCACAACTTTTCACTTGCAGGTCCAGTTGGTTAAAAGGCTCATTCACATGGCATGTTCTGCACCGTTGCGAGTGGTGCAGAGCTGATGCTGCCACCACAGTCATGTGAACACAATCCACACTGCAGTGTCTGCATGCATTGCATTTCACCGCGATCCCTCTTTTCTTGGGCGCGCGTAGTGGTGTTGGTGTTTGATGTGATTGCGTGAACAGCTGACACCATTCACAACAGTGCCAGATTATTTCCCCTATTGCATTTCAGTATATTTCCCGCCCTACTGAAAGACGTAGTCACAATGCAGAAAGCTATTCTGCAACACCTTAAAGCCCTGTCATATGAATGCTCGCCAAGAGCGTTTTATAAACTATGGCAGAACCCATGGGGACAAGAATGAAGAATTCCCATGCCATGTGAATGAGGTAATGAATTACTTGTTTCTAAAAAAAAAAAAAAAGTGATCAGTCTCCCTGGAGCAGAAGAATTCCTTAGCAGTGCCTCACTAGTTGGAGAAATCCCTTATATTAATGGGACATGTAGGTTTAATGTCTACATTGCCACCGCAAGCTCTGATCTTCCTCATTCCTGAATGACATGCCAGATGATACCAGCTTTCTCTCTCATCCCTAACGGGCTATCCTGTCAGTCAGCTCTATTTGTAATCTCCCCTCCTGCGGTGCTCCCAGTGTGCTGCCCTCCCTTTTGTGAGCTTCTCTCACTGCCAATGCAAATTGATATCTCTTGGCTATTTCTGAAAGTTAACGGTAGTGCACAATGGATAAATACCAGTACGTAGCATAATTACTGGACGATCTATTGAGTTCTCAAACTGCTGACCTAATTTATAAATACAGCATTATGCAATGAATTTGGATCCTGGACCTCAAAGGTCCTAAGTGGGTGGACCCTGGTCTCTAAACTATGTAGTAGTATTATTATTACTAATGAATTCCTTCTTTTTTTCTGAATATGTTAAGAGTATTACAAATGATAACTGTTACCGGGTGATAGTATACTTACTGAAGATAGCCTATGAATTACCATTAGAAATATGCATAAATAGTTTTATTGCTCTCAAGAAGTGCACTTCTGGAATGTGAAAAAAAATCTTCGTGCCTGCAGCTTTTGAGGTTTGTATTTCTATATGGAAATTGTGATTTTATTTATGGCCTGGAGCAACGGTCTCCTCTTTGTTATGTACAGTAGTGTCAGGGGCATAGCTACAAGGGCGCAGGGGGTGCAGTCGCACACGGGCCCATGAGGTTTGAGGGACTCAAATCATAATTTTGATTTCTATTCAAAACCAGGGGGGCCCCTATAACATACCCTTGCACCCAGGCCCTCTGGGAATTTGCTACACTACTGAGTAGTGTTGTCATGAAAGCTACAAAGCTGAATGATTACTGAAAGGAACTTGAAATGATATCCAGGGTCCATTTGAAATAAGACTGCACAGCCTCTCTTACCCAACTCCAAACTGCAGCGCTGAGAGAACTGCAAAATGTTCTGAAATTCTTAAACTTTCTGATAAGCTATGAAAATTTCTGGTACTTATCTGAGCCCTATATAACTTTCAGATTCTTTTACTTTTTTTTTTTTTTATATTTAGAGTACAAATAATGAACTTAATTTCCACTTAAAAAAACTTGTCAGTAAAATAAATTAAAGAAAAAGATATGATAGTACTACAAACACATCTTAGGGTTACACTAAATGACATACAGTTAGTGTCATTAGTGCCCCTTCTGTAGCATCGCTAATCATTACCACTTCATACAGACCTGGCTCACTGTCTGCCCCCCCACCCCACCTTCAATACAGACCTGGCTCACTGGGTCTGTCCCCCACCCAATCTTCTGCAACACCACTGATCACGAGCACTGAAAACAGACCTGGCTCACAGGGTCTGTCCCCCACCCCCATCCTAACCTCCTGTCTGGGTCTCACTACACAGGATACCCTGGTGCTGTCCGTTAATTATTTATCTCATTCCCCACTCCAATTCCTCACGGTCCCTGGTAAATATGCTTAACGGTAACAATTCCATCCCCAGTCCCTGGGGTACACTATCAGTCACCTCCCTCCATAATAAAGGCTGCACATTCACCACCTACCCTTTGCAAGCTGTCCACTAGTGCAAGGAAATGAGGACACAACTCATTTATAAATCTTCAGTCTATTTTCAAAAGCAGTGGCACCACCCTTCCAAGACGATGTCACGTGGCCACCATGCCACCTCATCCCAGACCCAAGGTGGCACCCTCCCTCCATTTCGCAGATCCCATCATGCATCTCGCTACACGCTCCTCTATGCATGACATGGCACCAGATGCTGCATCTGCGAGCCACTGTGGTAACTAGTTTGGGACCTGGGCTGTCCTACAAGCAGCGATTTCACACAAGGGTACGTTCAAAGATAAATGACAAAATGTAGGAAACGAAAAGAAATTACAAACCTGCGGCAGGACAGAGTGGTGTGGTTGCCATAAAACACCATCCTCAGAAGGTGCCACCATTACATTTACAAATAAACTGAACATTTATGAATAACTTAGGAGGGAATGTGTCGTCTTTACCTCACACACAATGAAAAAGGACAACTCCTTTGCCATTATCACAGTACATTCCCTTGTTGGGGTCTGACCGTCCTGGAACCCCAGATTGGTTTCCATCTGCGCAACACCAAAGTTTATGGTCCTTCTGGGCAACATCTCCCCCCCAAATCTCACACCTTCTGACCTTGTGTAGTACTGTACTTTTTCAAATACCCTGCTGAAGTCCCAAAGAGTTCCATCAGATGAGCCTGACATAACCTTCAAGTTGTTAATCTATACTGGCATCTCCCATCAGCTGTTTGATCCTGGGGTCTTGATTGCATTAACTGGCTGCCACTGTCAGTGTTACCTCTATAACCCTCCAATCCTAATCTTTGTCTCCCCCCCAATAAATTATGCATTTCTGGCACATCCCCATACACCCCTGCATACACTTCTATCATTTTTTAATGCCCCGTTCTCCACTGGCCCTCATCTTCCTTCCGCTCACCCAGCCCCATTACTTACCATCCCTGGGACTTAACTGGCTCGAAGTCCCCTATGGATTACCCCCCCTCCCCCATGGTAGGACCATGGGAGGGCGTGTCTTCCCCAGTCTCCTCCCCATGACCTCATCCAAGGCCAGCAGGGGAGTAGGCCTGCGGTCAGCAGGGGAGTCATCCAGCTGGGGACAAATGCTCTCTTTTTTGTCCCACCCACCTCCGTGATGTCAGGCCTGTCCCATAAACCCCTTACACGCACAAGTGTACCCCTGCAGAGAAAGCAAGCTCCCCAGCCTGCCCGCTGGGGCAATTAGCGCAGTAGATCCTGGCACCCTCCCTCCCTGGCTGGCAAGGAGTACTGCTGTGCAGCAGTGCCACCCCAGATCTCAGACCCCCCCAACTGGCTTCCAACCCCGGGTCACAAGCATGGAGTGCAAAGAGCTAGCCATTGGTCCATCAAGCAAACCCCAACCCCCAATGTCTACCGTTTTTTTTTTTTGTTTTGTTTTTTTTAACAAAGCAGGGAGCATTAGGCACCATGCCTGTTTTCATGGATGACCCAGGGCACTGGGGAGGTTAAGTGACTTGATCAGGGTCGCTCAGGATGCAAGTGGAGGTTGTCAGAATCAAACCCAGGTCTACTGGATATACCAAGCTCATTACTCCAACCTCTGGGCTATACTGCCAGCTTTAAATAGGGAGGCAAAAACATAAGATTTCTGCAATTCCTCCATTTAAGCATTAAGGCACAACCGGGGTTTGGTTTACCATTACCGGTATGAGACATGAGGTGTAGCAGAGTGCCTTATGCCACTAGGGTTAGGCCAACATGGGTAATTCAATCTTAAAACTACCTTAATGCTAATATGGAACAAAAATGCTTAAATTTTTTTTTTTTTTTAACAATGTTTTATAAGTCAAAATTCTAATTCTTTTACAGTGTATGGTAGAACTACGTTGTGTACAGAAACCCATACACCGTAAAACGTCATTCTGCTACAGCAGTGACATCCATACTACCGCAGAACGACTTTTTGTTCTGCGTTAGTATGGATGTCACAATGCAAGCATCTCCATTGGCGCTGTTGATAGGGCTTTGAATTGTTGCACGAACGAGCTGTCCGGCAGGTGACTGGCGGTGAAGCGCAGGCTGCAGAAAGCAAGGATAGTTTTGTGGAGCACACTAAAGTGATTTTTTGCTGGCTTCACTGTACACTATATCTAGAAAAGCGTATGGCAGCCCCCAACACAACCACACTATTCTTACACCACGTAGTCACCATGAAGTCAAAGGGACCTCTTGAGCTTCGCTCTCGAGGTCCTTGATGTCACTGTAACCACTCGGTGTAAGAATGGCATTGTTGTGTATGGGCTACCGTGCACTATCCTATATATTGTGCTGGGGGGGGTTCTAGCTGTTAACTAGTGTTAGAACCCACTGAAGTTCTAGGTCCTGGTTGAGGTCTAGAACTTTGCAGACAGTTCTAGGGTTTGAATCTATAGAACTCAATTTCTTGTGTGTACAAGACTGCAGAGAACGAACAGAAAGATACTGACAGGAGAGGGGAAAAAACGTAAAGAGTCCTGCCCTCTCAGGTCAGCAATAACAGTTTCATTGCACAGGCAGAAAAGAGGAACACGTTGTACCTTTCAAAATGCAAATGCCAGCTAGCCCATTGGTCCAGTGGTAGGGCTACCGCCCACAATGCCAGCGACCAGAGTTCAGGAATGAGCCTGTGTCATCAGGGGTCGACTGGGGAGAAAACATTGCTGGGATGCTCTCATCGGGAGATACTGTGTCCTGCTGCACTATTACTACCTGTAGATGTACCGGTGGCAGAGTGCACAGGACATGAGGGGTGCTGCGGCATCACATGAGCGCAATAATGCATGCTTATGAGGACTGCATCCCAACGCCAGTGTTGCTACGTGCTCAGGGATACATGGCACGGAAGAGGACAGGGAAGGAAACTGGAAAAACACCATGGATGGCAGGATGAGCACCAGTCCTACACTGGTGACCTCGGTGCCAGCCCAAGCTAGATCCAAGAAAGGCAGGTCTAGGGACTCAAAGGGCAAGTCCAGGAGAAGCTGGGTGATGGGACTGAGGGCATCAATGTGAAGGAGAGCCAGCCAGGGCAGAAGGGGGATAAACAGAATAATAATAGTATTTAAAAAACAAAACCAAATTGCAAATGTCAAGTGTTTGGCACATCTGCATATGAGCAGCACATTCCCATATATAGGCTCGCTCTAGAACATTTCAGGATGCAATGCCCAATAGTTAGTTTGTTTTCCAGGCTGGCATCTCCTGGTTTTGAAATGTCTGAACAAAAAAACAAACAAACAAACAAAAAAAAATGTATTTAAAATTAGAACCCTTGATACTTACAACCCATGGGTGTTCTAGTTCTAAGTTAGAACTTGAGGGCCCCCCCAGTTCTAATTCTAATCTTTTTAGAACTAGTTTTGACAACCCTATAACCCTTTTGGAATGCTCTCAACCAATTAGAAGACTTAATTTCCAGTCACTGTTTGATAATTAATTAATAATATACAGAGTGAATACACAGAGTGTGGGATACTGCCACATCTTGGGTGCGTAATAAGGTACAAGGCAATGGGCTTGGCCTTATGCATCAGTGGCAACATCTCGCCATATCCCACAACCTGGAGGGTATTTCTGCAATTATGCAATGGAACATTTTTGAATTAAATAAACATTTAAAGCAACTTTTTTAAAGATTTCTATAGGTTAAGTTTAATGTGTAAATATACTTTGGGGGGGGGGGCGCTGTTTATGCTTTGGCCAGTACTCAGTGCTGTTGCAGTGACAGTTGGTGCTCTTCGGTGCAGTGATTCATAGTGGGTTAACGAATGTAAACAGTCTCTGTTTAGCTTGGGTAACATTTCAGTAAGTGCACCAGTTCAGCAAGTGGAAATGTCTGTGGGGCTTGTGGATCTTCCTAGTTATTAGTCCTGCTGGGCAGTGGCTGAAAAACTAAATTTCAAGCCCTGCAAAACAAAACATGCACTCCCCAACCAAAAACTGCTGTGACAAGCCTCTTACACCATGAATTAGTTCCCAGTCTATTAGCTCATTGTTTTGACTGGCTGTCAGGCACCTGTCAACGCCAGACAACATTCAAGACCCTCCTTTAGTAGAGTCAGCAACTCTCCTCACCACCACCACCACCACTCAACCCCCCAACTTTTCAGTTAGGACATTGAGACGCTCTTACGAAGTGTACTCTTGTGTCTGATTTCCAGCAATCTCAATCAGGGCGCACTCATGAACTCTCCTGATAACGACTGCTGTCAGACGTCCCTTTTCTTGTTTGGGATTCAATCAAGTCATGTCAGCAAAGACATGACACCAACAACACAAGCCACATCCACCAGCTGATTAGCACATCCAATCGACTCCCAGAGATGCGAGACAGGGACCCAATCTGATAAATCAAGGAGGTACAGTGCTTACTGCTGGGGGCTACTTTCCCACGCCAAGTGCGATGCCAGGATAAATACAGCAGCTGACAGAACACCAAATGGAAGTCTTGCATATTTGTCACCAGCCACTACATCACCCGCTGCATCGGTGGCTGGAAAAAAATCAACAGAGTTCACTTTAAGACGAATTGTTTTATCTCCCCCCCCCCCCCGCCTGCGTATGATCTTTTTTTCTCTCGCTATAATTGCTCGCTGGCACAGCCTAGTGGTGTGGAGAGCTGAGGCACTCGTTGCCTGACCTCCTGCTGAGCCAGTGATCCCGGTTCAGGAAGTTGGGCCACTTATGGGTTGGCTGGTGGAGAGAGGATGAAGCATCCCTAGGACAGCTTTCCTCTGGGGGGGGAGGGGGAGATGCAGTCTACTCATTATCTGCCACTAGAAGGAATCTGGGTGACAGATCAGTGAGACTACATACAGGGGAAGGACCCCACAATAGAGATGTTGGGGGCTTTTCCACAGAAGCAGAGTACACACATAGCATCCACTGCATGGGATGTGGGCCTGTAGTGGGGGATAAATAAATAAAAAAAAAAAGGTGACTTCAGGATGAAGCCAGATCCCCTGCACTGCCCCACAGTGGCAGTGCCCCCCAAGAGGTCCTGTGGCAGGGACAATGAAGGCAAGGTACGCCTAAAGAGCCACTTGAAGGGCTGGGGACCAATCAGCTGGGAATGCTCGAGGGCTTAGGCAGACCAGGTGGCAAAACTACCAATTATAAAAAAACAAAAAATAAAATAACTGCTGGCTTACAGCACACATTTTTCAGAGGTTGGATTTTCTGACACTTCCACCACTTTCAGACATCTTTCAGACAGCCAGGTTCCACCAGTGCCATTACCAGTATTTACAAAAACCACTTCATGTCCACTGACTGGAGTCCACAATGGGGCCCTGAAATGCAGGCAGTCAAGTCCTTCGAGCACAAGCAAGGAGCTTCAGATTCAAAGCTAGTAATTCTGTTGCATCCTGGGTACTTGCTGCCACTGTCCACCACCGCTTGCCGGCACTAGTGTCGTGCTGATGCCTGCCGAATTTTACAGTCCATATTGATATCCATGCACCATCATTTTGGTACATGAGGACCTTTTGCTTGCTTGCATGCATATACGGAATCCTGGACTCTAACTCGCACTTTTCAGGATTATACAGGATATAAGGTGATCCGCTGCCGCTTCCAAATCAGCAAGTAAACTCCACCACCGGTCCGGCAGCGGAGTATACTGGCTGTGGGGAGCCTCACAGCTACTCCACTTCCCATCTGTCCTCAACAGGGGGCGCTGTAGGCAGCGTAAGAGTAAAAGCTGTCAGAAAGTTTGCAGCTACTCCTGCCCTCAGCAGGGGGCGCTGTAGGCAGCGCAAGAGTAAAAGCGGTCAGAAAGTTTGCAGCTACACCTGCCCTCAACAGGGGGCGCTGTAGGCAGTGGTAAAGGAGCTCTGGCTGTGGGGAGCCTCACAGCTACTCCAGTTCCCATCTGTCCTCAACAGGGGGCGCTGTAGGCAGCGGCGTAAGAGTAAAATCTGTCAAAGTTTGCAGCTACACCTGCCCACAGCAGGGGGCACTGTAGGCAGTGGTAAAGGAGCTCTGGCTGTGGGGAGCCTCACAGCTACTCCAGTTCCCATCTGTCCTCAACAGGGGGCACGTAGGCAGCGGCGTAAGAGTAAAATCTGTCAAAGTTTGCAGCTATACCTGCCCACAGCAGGGGGCGCTGTAGGCAGTGGTAAAGGAGCTCTGGCTGTGTGGAGGCTCACAGCTACTTGTCCCTCTCACAGAAGGAGTCACTACAGATAATGGTATAGAAGAACTAGCTGTGGTGAAACTCCTCTACTCCTGACCCAGGCACTCCCATCAGCAGTTACTGCAGGCAGTGGTGTAGGAGTACTGGCTGTGGGGGAGGCCACAGATACTCTGGTACATAATTCCCACCAGCAGGAGTCAGTGCAGGCAGTGGTGTAGGAGTACTGGCTGTGGGAGAGGTCACAGATACTTCCGTACATAATTCCCACCAGCAGGAGTCAGTGCAGGCAGTGGTGTAGGAGTACTGGCTGTGGGAGAGGTCACAGATACTTGCGTACATAATTCCCACCAGCAGGAGTCAGTGCAGGCAGTGGTGTAGGAGCATTGGCTGGCTGTGAGAGAGGTCACAGATACTCCTATACATAATTCCCACCAGCAGGAGTCAGTGCAGGCAGTGGTGTAGGAGTGCTGGCTGTGGGAGAGGTCACAGATACTCCTGTGCATAATTCCCACTAGCAGGAGTCACTGCAGGTAGTGATGTAGAAGTACTGGACTGCACCAGAAGCCCTACAAGGAAAAGGCTTAAGGACCTTACTATCTATTCACTGGAGGAAAGAGGGGAGATATGATTGAGTCTTTCAAGTGCCTTAGGAGAATAAACAGGGTACAGGTGGAAAGCATATTTTATAGAAAACTCTGCACAAGAACAAACTGGCATGATTAGGAGGCTGAAGGGTGGAAGGCTCAGGGGTAATGTCAGGAAGTACTTTTTCACATAGTTGGTGGTGGTGGAGCCGTGGAACAGCCTTCCAGCACAATACGGCGGGGTTCAACAGTGCATGGGATAGACATAAGGGTACCCTGGAGATGTACAGAGCAGGAGAGCCGAAGATCAAATAGTGAGTAGGGAAACGGGCAGGCTAGGTGGGCCGTATGGTCCTTATCTGTCAACAGATTCTATGTTTCTATGTATGTACTGTGCATGATTTTTAGATAAAGGCTGGCAATCTGGCTGGGTACATTACACCAATGCCTATGGGGTGGGCTGTCGATGGCATTGATCAGGCAGTTGACCACCTCAGTTGCGGCTGCATATTTAAAAGTCAGCCGGAGTCTCCCTGACCCCAGGGGAAAATAATTTCCCCCCCTGGTGTCAGGAGTAGGCAAGATGTGACAAAAATGTATTTTATCTTTAATAAAAGCCCCAAAACTCACCACAGAGCACTTAGAACCCCACAGCATCTGAGGGCCTAGCAGCCCCCAGACCCCCGTGCGCTTCAATACAAATGCATTGAAGTGCACGGTACAGCGCTGCACCTTTACAGTTAATGGAGCAGCCCCAGTGTCCGCTATACTTCTGGGTAGCGGACTTTTCATAATTAAATTAAACTACTTTAGTGCTAAAAAAGCCGCTTTATAAAAGCTAAATCAGAGGGCAAGCTTTGCAGGCAGAAGCCCCTGCAACGGACAGTTTTACTTTAACTCCCACCCATAGGAACACAGATAACCAATATCTAATTCTGAAGATTTGGGAACCAAATAAGAATATTCAACCGAATATTTGAAATGAGGTATTCGCCCAACCCCTAGTGTGGCCTTCACCCTCTCTCCTTGAGAGAGGATATTTTTTTTTTCCATCAGCACCCGATTCCCTTTCTCCCTCCCTCAGATCACAACTGGAAGCAAACCCCCGAGCTCTGCTCGTTTACATTGCAATTGTTTTAAATAAAATCAGCCGGCCTGTCGGCATAGCAGTTGGATTTCCATCATGACACCAGCAACCTGGGTTTGGGAACAGACTTGGGTGCTGGAGGGTTGGTCGGGAGAGAAGGCTCAAGCGTCAGATGACTGCTCGCCTTCTCCTCAAGGAAAACCCGCGCTTGCTGGATCTTTGCGGAGGCTGGGGCACAGCAACACGTGGGGTCTAACTAATGGGGTGTAGTGCACATTGGCTTACGCCTGATGTTAGTGGCACGCCAGGCCCCCAGGGAGCAACCGGGAAAAGAGCCCAGAGGCTGACTGGATGACGGTCGCCAGCTCCCGCTGCCGCGAGACCTCGGGCAGTTCACAGACCATCCCAACAGCACCCAGGCCAAGATTGTGCTGGCCACCCCACCGGTGCCTTCCCCCTTGAAGGAGAGAGACCCACCCGGTGAAGGGTCACATCCGGGTTACCCGGGGGGCTGCACAACGGGGTGATGGGGGGGCTGCACCGAGGGAGTGTGGCAGCGAGGGGCAAAGGAAGGCCTGAAGGAGAGGCCGGCCCGGAGCCGGGGGGGACAAAAAATAAATTAATAAATCTGTGCTGCTGTTGGCTGCCAGAGGCCCCCATAGCATTTCTTTTTCCCTCCCTCCCATATTGGATCCCCGCCCCAAAATCGCCCACGGACATATCCTGTTCAAGCAATTTCTTCCATCATTAAGACGGTACGGATTCCCCCTGTCCAGGTTCAGCCCTTCTTGCCTCTCTCCTCCATCTGGCGTGAGCTGTGCCTTTCAGCCTCAGACATTACAGCATGCCCCCGTGAAAGATGATGCTCCAGTGGCCAGCTAGAGGGCCTCCTGTACAGCAGTACCTGCCACCAGGCCTCCGCGGCCCTCTGACAGCTGCCTGCAGCCTGATCTGTCTCCAGACCGAAGTCCACTCCCAAATTTTGGATGCCTGCACATCAGGGTAGTCCTGCCCTCCACCACCACCCCAGCACCTTACTGCGACCTACACCATGGGCAGCTCCGAGTACCCTGCAAGGATCCAAACCCTCTGCCGTGGTGTAGAAACACACAAAACAGGTCCCAAGCCACTTATCTCCAAAGGACTGCAGGGAAACCAGTCTGGTGCCACAGAAACCCAACCAATTCCAGCAGTACCAAGGAGTTCTTCCTTAGGAATCACATCTCAAAACACCAGTCTGAAAGCATTTGGTATAATAAACGCAGGATGAAAGTATCTGGTTTAATTTCTGTGTTTAACATTGCTGTCCACGGCATACAAGATTCAAGACTCCCCCTCCCCATTTAAAGAATGCACACAAAGAGGCACTCTCAGAGGGATTCCCAGGGTTTTTTTTTTTTTTTTAGTACTCTTCCACATGTTGTAGCAATTTATTTTATTTTTTAATTTTTCATTTTTTTTTTTTTAATGAAAAAAAATTGCCAGCCCAGCCTGCTGAGAATACAACATATGTGGGTTCATGTGCTGAGCAGATCTAAGGCTGACAATCTACAGGCATGTTTCGCATTCCTAGGGCTTTAGGCACAGTAAAGAAAACATGCGCTGGCTAGAGCCAACAATGGCTGCCTTTGATTATCTTAATGTATAACTCTGTAATTGTGTGATAAGACATGGAAAGAAGATAGAAAGAGCAGCTGTCCAGAGCAGCTACAGTATAAACCATAACACACACAGCGTCACCAGCCCTGACGGGGGAACCCCACCCCCAACAAGATTGGTGTGATCCAGGAAAAAGAGGTTTGCTCTCACATAAACGCTGACTAACATATTAGATCCAGAAGCAAATGATTTGATACCTTTTAATGGACCAACATAGATGTAACAACAAGAACAAAGTGCTCTAGCTTTCGGACCAACCAGTCCTTCTTCAGAAGCTCATGGCAGTTGCTCAGCTCCCAATCTCGGGAGGCAGTATATAGCAGTGGTTTAAGGCTCTGAGCTGCAAACCTGGAGACCTGGGTTTGAATCCCACAGCCCTCACTTGCATACTGTGCGACCCTGAGCAAGTCACTTAACTTCTTTGTGCTCCCAGGTAAATACACTGAAATGAATATTTTGGGTTGAGAGGAGGTGGGAATATTGACTTGATGCTATACAGGGAATAAAGAAACAACCTACATTTTAAAGAATGGGGGGGAGGGGGAGACACTGGTGTGCATGTCTGCTGACAAGATGAACCCAGAGGCAGCTCTGCACATCCAGGAGAATAAAACTTTAAAATGATGAAATAATTGCCTTTTTTGATGAGACCCAATGACAGCTCTGCAAAGCTCAGGTAATGCTACACAGCCACATACTAAATTTAAGAAAGGTTCATCCACCGAAAACTGGAGGGAGCAGCTGCAAGAACCAACCTGCAGCCAAGACCCAGACCATGGCCACCTCACAGCAAATGACAGGATTGGATCCCCCCCCCCCCCGTAAGTCCTACAGACGTCCATGCAGGTGACTGATCCGAAAGTGGAGTCCATCTTGAAAAGATCCTGCGAAGATTAACAGATCAGGATGTGAAAATTGAAATGGCATCCAAGACTGCCCTACTGCCAAGATGCACACCACTCGGGTGTTGACTGTCATGAACAAGCTAGTCCAGGAGAACTCTCAACTGAGATACCGACTGGAGGCCCTAGAGAATGCCAACAGGACCTCAAATGTCCATATAATGGAACTTCCAAACAAGGGATGCAAAGGAACCTATTTACTGGGGTTTCTACAGGGCTGGCTGCAAGGGGTGCTGAAGTGTCATCCGAACTCATCTAAAGCTTCCACAAAGCCTAGCAAATCTCCCCCAGACAGCCAATACCCAGCAAGACCTCCAGACTATACCCATCTATCTCCCTATGTGTCACTTACCTACCTCTCTGCCTCTTTCTGCCCATTGTACACATCTCTCTCCCTGTTTTTGTCCATTATACCTACCCCGCTCCCTCTTTCTGCTAACTAAACCCATCTCTCACTACTTCTATTGACTGTACCTACCCCTCTCTCTCCCCCCCTTATGCAGCCAAGTACTTAAGTTACCCATTCATCTTTGAGTACAGGCCCTGCTGCCTCTTGCATCACTTTACTGGCAACTCTTCACCTGCCCCCTCCCCACTCCAAATTCCAACACCGTCATAAATTGAAGTTCACCAGTTACCCTCATGTCACTAACTTCTTCAGCAGCACACCTCTCAACTGTTCCACATCAGGACAGATGTCCTTCATTCTGCCCCTCAGAATTGCTCTATCCCACATGGAAAATGGGCTGACCAACGACGAGAAGGTGGCATCTCACACTGTAAAGTGAGAATTTAAAGCAGAGATTTTACAGTGGCATACTTATCTATCCATCGAGCCATCCATTTACCCACCTATTTTTTGTTGACTGGGAATAGTGGCCTAGGAAAACCTCCTGTTTTCCACCTTGTCCAAAGTGTGTGTGTGTGTGTGTGTGTGTGTGTGTGTGTGTGTGTGTGTGTGTGTGTGTGTGTGTGTATAGTTTGGGGCAGGATGGGGATACAGATGCTAAACCAACTGATACTGAACCAGGATAAACTGTTGGTGAATATTGGGGAGATCTGGCCAGGACATTGCGAAATTTCCTCTCTTTCAAGTAGTGCTATGGAATCTAATGTCCACTTGAACCACCAGAACAGGCAGACAGGGCCTAGGTTTACCATCTCATCCAAAAGACGGCACCGCCGCCAGCCCAGTAAATAAAAGAGTAGCGTTACAGATTAAACTGCAGCATGGAGGCACTTAGTGGTGTTTCAGCTGGAAAACCAGCTTGATAAAAATGGTATTCTGTCTTGAAAATAGGTATGCGAAACATGTTGGAATACCATTAGTTTAAAGCTCTGTACTGCCAGACAAAAATGTGTGCGTCATAATCCCACTGAAGCGGCCACACTAATATCCACAGTATAGACTACGATATTGCAAGCAGATGTACATGAAGACAAACTTGTGAATTCTAAGGCATAGAGAGGGCCCTACTGTAGGAAAAGTTCTTTAGTACCAAATGAGGTACAAGGAACTACACACCATGTATTTATTGTATTGAATTTTATTTTCTAGAATTGTTGCCCGGAAGCTGGCCCAGTGGCACAGAGGGGTGAGGCACTGGCCACCACATCTTGTACTACGCCAGTGACCCAGGTTTGGGAATGACCTCGGACCACCAGGGTGCCGGCATGGGGGTGGGAGCAGGATTGAGCGTTGGCTCTATTCTCCCAGGTAAAGGGTGGGGTCATCCGCCTGTAGTCCTGCCATCACTGAATGGAGGTTCAGTGCCGGCGAAGCTGGTCAATGGTACGACTGGAAGGGAGGGGCGTCCTGAACGGCGTGTGTGTGTGTGTGTGTGTGTGTGTGTGTGTGTGTGTATGTGTGCCTCCACTCACACACACTATGTCAGGGACGAGTGGGTGTGGGGGTTGAGAGAAAACCTGCAAAACCCCAGAAATTACATATGGAAAAAAACATTGTTAGCTGGAAAGGCACACAGAGCCACAGCCCGTTTCCAGGTGTGACCCAGGAGCACAGGAAGGTTAAGTAACTTGCTCAGGGTCATGCAGTGTATGCAAGTGGTGCTTGTGGGGATCTGAATGCCGTTTTAGATAGTGAAATGGGTCACCAAGCAGAGAGTCTAATGTCAGAGTCTGCCATCCTGGTTTGGTTTATTACTGGATGCCCGATACAGAAAAGCAGGAGGGCAGAAACAGGAAAACACAGAGTGCTCTATTTTACAGTAATCTACAGTAAATTTCTTCTCTTGATGACAAAAATAAAAAAAACACCTTACTTGAGATTAAACTTCATTTTTCAGGTCAAGAGATGGGAGGACTGCATATTAAGAAGACAGCAAGGCTCTCTAAAATGGGGTGCTGCATTTGGGGAGAACGACTATAGCTGAAAATTGAGAGATGGCAAATCTTAAAGAAAAATATACATTTTAATGAACTGGCTTGGGAAATGCGTTGAAGGAATTTGACTCGAACTTAGCTTGGGCTTTCTGACTTTAATGAAAGGGTCTCCCATATTTAAAATATTTACCTTTTTCTCTCATCAGTATCTTATGTACCCAGACTTGATACATCTGAAGCTTCCCCAATTTGTGTATTATTTTCCAATCCTCCAAGAGGTCTGCGGGTGTCCTGTTGCATCCTGCACTGCTATGCATTAACGAGTCGGCACAGAGCCATTTCACAGGCGCTGTGCAATCCAGCAAGTGACCTCGTGGATGATGCTAATAAGTTAGCAGGCACTGTAACATCTGCAGACGTTCACTGAACTGCAAAGCAGCCATGAGCAGGAGGAAAAGGGAGTAACCAGAATTCTGGGTATAGTTTGAAATGGTAAGTGACATAACGGAACAACACACTGCATCCCCAGTTCGAAATGGTAGTGACAAAACAGAGGAACAGACCACCCCCCCTCCAATTCTGTGCAGTCACTGGGGTTTTACCGCATTATCAGCATAGTTGGGAGCGTGGCCAACATAATCAGGCTTTTAATTAAACAGGACCACAATCCAACTTTGTAACGTAAAATTAAATGTAAAAACACTGCTCGCCTTACAAGCGTCAGTACACTGCGGATTGCTGTTGCCAAGAGTGGTGAGGAGTGAACGTTTCTGACTTGGCACAGGATTGCTACAGTATGCTAACTGCCTGCTTGACAGATCCTGCAGTAGTTGTGCACCACAGCATTCTTCAGTTATCAGTCCATCTTTGCTCATCGCTTTATCCAGTTTCCCTTCCCCAGTACCTCACTGGGTGAGGCTGGAGCCCTGTCCAGTGCTGAACCAGCACTGCTGTGAGTACTCCCTATTCCCAATTCATGACATGCTGCCCACATGGTCAGGAAGCATTACCAGGATGCTGCAGGCGAGCAGCATTGTGCCCATCCTGATTACGATCCGAGCGCGCCCCTATGCATGGTCAGAGAGCCTCCTACTAGGCGCCCGGCATAGTGCACAGGATTGCACTGGGGATGAGTAGCAGGTCCACCTGGCCAACTGTTGCCCGAACAGCGCCCAATGCTAACTGTGCGCAGAGCTTTCACTATGACACCACACCACGTGGGCTAGGTGTTTGGAGCCCCCAGGGTTGATCACACTTAACCGTGGTGTAGTTTTTGAGCAGAAGGCATCTCTGCAGATCATTTAATTTAAAAAGAAAAGAATAAAGCAACAGATAGGGACTGACTGGATAATAACTGCTACAAAAAAGCATAACACTACGAACAGGCCTAACACTCAGGCCATGTGGATGCCGTAACACCTGGTGGGTGGAGTACTTGGCCAAGACTCAGGAGCGTCTTTCACACTGTGGGGCTCAGCTGCCTCTTTACACGGGTCAGTCCAGTTAGAAAACTGGAACGGTTTTCATGTTTTTGTTTTTTTGGTTAGGGTTGGTTTTGGTCTAAGGAGGGGCAGAGATGGGTAGGGGTGACAGTTGCCCCCCCCCCCCACTATTGTAACCCCCTACAAATGGGGGTTCTCGAAAAGTCTTCCTCGAGCTTGCCTAAATGCTCACTGCCAGGCTGGTGTCCTGCATTTTAGCAGTTTAAATGTGATTGCCAGAGAGTGCCTGTATAGCCTCTGTGTACTGTCTAAGAGCTGCCTAGATTGCAGTCATAAGTAATCTGAAAAGGAGCTCTCTGTTGAAAGATGTAACTATTTGCTGAAAATCATTTAGAGTTATGATGATAATGTAGTTTGTTTAACCTGCCTTCTTTGCAGCAAGGACTGTTTTGTTTTTCTCCACTATCTTGGTCCTGGACTGCGAACTGGACCAATCAGTACTGGTGGGACCTAAAATGGAGCCGGACTACAGGAGCTGTCCGGAGTCAAAATCTGTAGGAACTGTAGTTTTGGGCTTTTTGCACGCCTTTGTTGTGACTGACAGGAGGACCAGCCAACCGAACCTTTTGGATCTTGGGGAATTTCCCAGGCTGCTGTAGCTAGTTTCAGTTTTGAGCCGAGAAGTGAAGTAGTAACAGCTCAAGTGATTTTTGAGCAGCAGTTCTGTGTATTTTTGCATGGGAGAATTTGTGAAAGGGCTGAGTTTTGGCCTGCTTGTCTGCCTGCTGTCCCAGAGAGGGAAAAATGAGTTTATTCGGACTGAATCAGAGTTGTGAGGACTATTTAAGCCACTGGACTGTGACCAGGCTTTAACCTGAAGAAGACTGAAGATTTGCTGAATGTGATTGGCCGGTCAGGATTTCCAGCTGCTTTTGAATCCCCGGTTTATGCAGAGACTCTGCGATCGTGACTGGAGAGTGGTTTGCCTGGCACAGAAGAACTTCATTACATGTAAATATGCTGTGTATTGAAAGTGGGTCGTGATTTGGTTCCGCACTGTGTGAACTGTGTTCTGCTTGCTGGAAGCTTTATCCAGCCTAATCGGACTGAATCTGCGTTCATCTCCATTCGGCCTGGGCCATGCCATGCTGGCCCTGCCAGACTACCCCACTGCACAGAGAAAGCCACCGACGAGAGACCTGCCTGGGGATCAGCCCCCTGCTCCACGCTTGAACAGGAATGATGCCTCTGTGACTCATGTGGGCCCTGCTTCTCCTGGCCCTCCAGATTAGCCACCTGCTGTCTTGATTTTCATCCAGCCTGTGTACAGTCTTTGGTATCGTGAGTAATCATCAGGGTAGCTCCCTGCAACAACAGCCTGATCTAAAAGTGTGTCACCCGATTGCTTTTCTTTTCATGAACCGAGCCCTCCGGCTCCGGACTACAAATGGTGTGTGTTGTGCATGTTTTCTTCCATCACAGGGCCCCAACCAGCTGCAATGTTCCTGGCTAGCCTACCATTCTCCATCTGGGTACCCAGAGTGTGTGACTGTTTATGGACCCTGAAGTGCATGCATAACTGTTTGATTGATAGAGCCTTTAAGCAAATTAACTTGATTATGCCCTTCCCTTGTTCAAGACCCTTAAATAAAATCGGATCCAACTCCTTTTTGCATTTACCTTGACTGTGGTTCCAGTTTGTGCAAGAGAACTGTACTGCTGTTATTTGCTGTGTATAACCTTGCTTTACAGGGGGTCCCCAGGGCCAGGCCAGAGGAAAGCCCTGGTGGTAAGTGCAAACAGTGTGGGTACTTGTGTGGTGTATCAGGGGGATTGTGAAAGTGATTATTGTGTATTGTTCTGGCCACTAGTAAGGAAAGAGAGGGGGTTACAGTGTCCCAGAGGGCTGTTCCCAGGTTAGCTTGACCACTACCAACCCTGACCTCTGGGTGGAGGCACCCATTTCAGAACTCTGATCCCTTAACCTGCTACTAGCCAAGCAGGCAGGGGTAGTAGCCCTTGGGATAGCGCCACCTAGGGGTTACACTATCGCAGTTACTTTAGATGTGGCATGAAAATAGTCCTCATGCAGTAACTGTGGTAGTAACATGGCTAAGATGCCTCTTCCGGATTCCATTTACTTGTATATAGTATTTACAAGTTCAAGAAGTTTGTCCTGACTACATTCAGCAGCTTTAAAAAACGGCACAGTTTTGGAGGAGCAGATATCCTAGCAACGTGGCTAAGCACCATGATCCCCATTTAGCCGCTGGAAGGAGTCCCTCACCCTATAGCTCCTGTTTTATAAATGCAGGAATCCTGGCTACAAGGTACAGGTCCTTCCCTTCTGCTAAGCATATACCCTGGAGTAAGAGGCAAGTATGCTTTGGTGTGCAGCAACATTTTAACAAGACTTCTGACCCATCAGTACCAGATGGGAACACAGCAGTGTAGCTAGAATCATTTTCTTCTAGTTTGCCGCCCTTATCTTTTCTTTCATCCTCCAGTCTTTTAGGGGCACCCAATTTCTTCTGACAGTGAAGGTGGCTAAACGGTCAACTTTGTAAACAATATCAATGCTGCACCGTAATTAGTAGCAGAGGCAGAGACGGTTTGGACACTCTCTCCGAAAAGACAGAGTGCTCCACGTTTCACCTTCCCTTCCCCCGCCAGTTTAGGGTCAGGATGTCCAGTTCAGCTCGTGAACCCATGGGGCTCACACTGGTGGCAGCAGGCAGCCAGCGATGCACTGCACAAGGACTGGGTCTTTTCTTTCAAAACAGTTTTTTTCTCCCTCTACCAAGATTGTCACACGTGTATTCCTTATATAGGAATGTACCGTGATTAGGCCTCTGGTACCACCCAGTATCCCAGAACCTACCCCAACTACCTGCTGTCCCCCATGACTTTCCCTCCTTGGCAGGGCCTCTGATGGCAGGTCATCCCCAAGTAAATAGGATCTGGTGGTGAGCAAGCGGCTCCTGGTTCATGGGCCAGGGACTGTAACCCATCATCCCGCCTGGGTTTTTCACCCCTGTAGGTTTCCTCCTGCTTATTCACAGTGAAGTAGTCTCAGTCTGCCGTGGGTGCCACAGTGCGCACTGGGCTGATGCTGCCCCTCGAAGAGGAGCAAGATCCCTGGACCACTGTAGCACTGGAGCTTGGTGCCTGCCTCGCCAGGCTGGCTCACGCTGCACTAAGCAGCACTCTCCAGTTCTGGGTCACACCCGATCTGGGCCCCCAGCCTTGCTGCCATACCAGGGTGCCAAGCACAGATGCACAATGCACTCCCGTTGGGCCACAGGGTACTGTCATACATCACCTACCCCACAACAAGGGACTCCTTTCCCACCTATCTTTTTCAGGGTTGCACCTTCTCCAGCACTTGTGTGGCATCCTACTCCTTGCTAGCAATGAATGCCTACTATTATAATCTACCTGGTATTCTTGTTCACTGTTTTATGTAAAATGTCTGTTAAGAAACTATGTTCCCTATTTAATGTTTGTTTGAAACCTGTGTACTATTTTGACGTGGAGTCTTCATAAAGGAGTCTCTGACTCAAAGGGTTGTAATTCCGATATTGTTCAAAATAAAAATCTATATTTTCCCCCGTATACTTTTTTTCTGCCTGCCTGGTTTTTCGTCCTCCAGCTCGACAGTGCCCTCATCCCCAACAAACCCATCCTGGGCACTTACAGGTTAACCACCCATAGGTGGCCTAGTCTATAGGGTTGTACAGGGGATACTCAGCGAGCCAAGGTTTTCCTCCTCGCCTTCGGTGGTCGTGTGTGTGTGATGTTGCATAGCAGTGCTGTGTGTCTGCCAATGACCTCCTCACACAGTGTTCTCACTGTTGCCATCCAGCCTCTGCCAAATGGCAGTCAAGTCCTGCGACCCAGGAACCCCCGCACCCTAAGGGAGGAGAGCTGTTGAACGCTCAAACTTCCCTCCCCCGGCCAGTCCCTGAGCGACCCTGGTCTGTTCCTGAACCCAGGTCATCAGTTTGGGTGGTAGGTGACGTCCAGTGTCTTAACCCAGTGCACCAGCCTCTTGAGTCTTTATTTTTAATGCAGTAAGCCACGAGTGAGGTCAAGTATGGCGAGTAAAGATTTTTCTACTACCTCATTCTCTCCCATGGCATACTTGATCTGTACAACAGGTGTTTAGGTGGTTTTGTGACACAAAGGATCAAAAGTTACAAAAAGAAAAAAGTACAAAATGTAAACACTGCCCTTCTGTTCAATAGCTCCGCACAAGGGAAGCAAATCAATACATTACACATCAGTACAGATCAATACAATCAGTACATCATAAATCAATACATTACATATCAGTATAGTACAGCTCAATGCAATCAACACATCACAAATCAATACAGTCAGTACCGTACAAATCAATACAATCAATACATTACAAATCATCTCCCCCACCGATCCCGAGTGAGCAGTAAGGATAGCTACAGTAGCAAATAGCCAATGAAAATCAAATGTGACTACTAAAACAAAGAACAGTTACTTACCAACAGTAGATCCTCTAGAGACTCTCCTCCATTGCACCACAAAGAACTGTGAGCCATCAGCATCAGGAGTTTTGCTGACTGGAGCCATCCTCATCGATGTGCCTCGTTGGCACCTATATAATGTGGGTATACCCAGTAGGCCTCAGTTCCCTGCCGGAGACAATCACAGAGGATCACTGGACTGGCAGGGACTGCAGACTGCAGCAACCAGGATCAAACCAACCACACAGAAGAAGAGATGGGAACATGATTAAAAAGATGCCAAATCAGGCATTGGAGAAGAACTCGTGTTCAAAAGCAGGCAGGATGCTCACCAGTCACCTGATGGGGGGAAGAGGAGGGAGGGAGGGAGGAAGAGCTGTGGCTCAGTGGAGGAGGTTCTCTCAAAGATCTAGTGTTACAGTAGGCATCTTCTTTGAGGACATCTGCCTCCATTGAGCCACATCGTGGAATGATTACCATGCAGTACCAAGCACGGAGGGAGGAAGGCAGGACCTAAGGACCCTGAGTAAGGAGGCCTTGCAGAACACTGAGGCCAAAGCCGGCATATGTATGAGAGAGGATGTCCAGACTGTAGTGTTTGGTGAATGTATGAACAAGACTCCCAGTGGCAGCAGCACATATGTCAACAGTGGACAGCATGAAAACAAGCCACTAAAGTAGCCAACTCCATAGATGGAGTGAGTACAGACAGGACCAGGAAGCTGCTTACTGTGCTTCCATTAAGGGAAAGTAATACAGAAGGCCAACCACGTGGATAGGCCTTGCTTAGAAACAGAGGACCACCATCCGGGGCTCTACGTCCTCAGGAGCAAGGCGTGGAGGTGTAGGGAATCAAAGATCCAGATGCACAAGAGAGCACCCTTCCCCAGTGCCAGAAGTCCTGCTTACAGAGGCAGCGGGACAGGGAGTTCTGTGGCCAATTACTGGAAGAGAGGGAACCAAATTTGTCTGGGCCAGTATGGGGCCACAAGACTCAAAGTGGCAGACTTAGACCTCAACTTGACCAGAACCCTATGGTGTACATGAACGTCCCTTTCCAGGAGAGGGGCAACGTGTCTCACTAGAAAACGCCAGGCCCTGGAGTGAAAGCAGAAATGCAGTAGGTTTGCATTTGATGTAGATGCAAAAAGGTCTAAGTCTGGGTGCCCCATATTATGGGGAGGTCATCCATGAGAGTCTAAAAACTCCCATTCATGAGAGTGCCCGGGACTAACAGACTATCAGCCACAGCATTGAAGGCACCGGGCAGAAACACAGCTGAAGGAAACACGTCCTGTTCCACAGACTAGTGCCAAACTGACTGCCTCTCTGCAGAGAGACAACAAGTGGACTCTACCCCATCAGCTGATTTAATACATTTCCAAAACACTGCCCATACATATCAGCTGATACCCTCCAGGGAGGGTGGCAAAGACCTGTAGGTCAAGCAGAGCAGCCCTCACCTCCGAGTGTGATTTTGCAGAACTGTATCCAAGGGGAACCACTGGCTCAAGAGTCTGAAAGGGGCCCCGATGGGCACTCCAGGCCAGACTCTAGGCATCCATCATCACCAGGAGAGGGGGAAGGATGAAGAAAGGGAGATCCCATCTTGAGGTTGCAGCAGTCAAACAACCAGAATAGAGAGAGAGGCCAAGTGGAGGAGTCACTACTAGAAGACATTCCAACTCGAAATGCTGTGTCTATTGGGCATGGAGGAACCACTGTGGGATCCTTATGTGCAGACCTGCTAGTGGGACAGTCAATATGGCTGCAGCCACGAGGCTGATAAGCTGTAGAAGGATCTGGCCAAGACAAAGTTGCTAAATGAAACCAGCTGAGCCTGGGCTACCAGTGCCATAGCACAGTCAGAGGGCAGAAACGCCAGACCCAGCCCTGTGTCCAAGACAGACCCTACATATTGCAAGCACTGGTATGAAGTGAGGACCTACTTCAGTTTACTTCACCAGAATACCCAACTGGTCGAACAACTGTGGGGTTCGAAACAGGGTACATGGCCCCTTGTGACAGGGCCTTCAGAAGCCAGTCATCAATATATGGGGAATTATATAGGCCCTCTCAGCAGAGGGTGGCTGCAATCACCCAAAACGCTGGGTAAATGCACATAATGCAGAAGGCAAACTAAAGGGCAAGACACAAAACTGATAGTGTGGTCCCTGGAGCATGAAATGCAAATAGTTTATGCGTCCTTCATATCTAGAGCAACTATCCAATCCCCTTTCAGTAACGGGGAGAAGGGACTGCAGAGAGACCATTTAAAACTTGTATTCTATGAATAGATTCAGTCAGCCTTGACGGTGAACAGATTCAGTCATCTAAGGTCTAGTGTGGGCCTTAAATCCCCAGTCAATTTTGGTATGGGGAAGTACCAGGAATAATAGCCTAGGTTCTATTCAGGAACTGGGATGGACTCTATAGCCCTTTTGCCAAGAATGATTTGAACTTCCTCTAGCAGGAGGGCAAGATGTCCCAGAGAGTACCAATTTGGTGCGGGGGTGTCACCTGGTGGGACAGAAAGGAGCTCTAGGGCATGTCAGGACTCTAGCATTGTTTTTTGCTCTCCCTCCACTTCGATGGGAAGGAGGAGACATGGCCTCGCACCAGAACTTCCTGAAGCAGTGAGGCAGGAGAAATAGGAGGGCAGCCCCAAAGTGCTGAAGGCGGTGCTGATAAACTTTCACCTTATTGTGAGCCCGGCATGGGCACCAGGAGGCAGAGGGGCCAGAGACTGGGAAGGCTAACGTCACTGAAAACCACATCCTGCATCTCTGGAGTCGCCTCAGCCTGGACGAGCAAGACCAACAAAAAGCACCCCTGCCCCAGCCCCAGGGCTTCGGGTTCAAGGTGGAAGGAACTTCAGGGTCATTTTTTTATGACTGCAGGTCCTGCAGAGCATTCCCTATGTCTGAGCTAAACAGTTATTTCCATCTAAAGGGAGCACTGGGGACCAACGGCTGTAAATCCGAGACAAAGCCCACAACATGCAATCAGGAATGGTTGTGCAAGCAGATGCTGGAAGCAGCTCCACAAGCAGCAGTATCAGAGGCATCATATGCAGATCTAAGCAGGTGCTTTCTGATTTCCAAGCCATTAGCAACTGTCTGCTGAGCCATCATTTTGTCAGGGCCTTCAGGCAGCTTTTCAGTTAATGCGGCCATGAGCTTCCACAGGCAGTTTCGATACATGGTCAGGCTGATAGTTAGCAACTCTCAAACCTAGAGAAGCAGAAGCAAATGTTCTTTTTCCCCCACTGCATCAAGCTTCCTCGACTCCTTGTCAGGAGAAAGTGACTCACGTACTTTGCAGCTTTTGACTGATCATGAGGAGCCGTAATTAGAGTCTGCTTCAGCCTGAGAGGAAGAATAAGGCTCATTAGGAAGGACAGGATATTAGAACACAAGTGCATGACGGCAGGTGGGACTGTGTGATCCATCTAGTCTGCCCGTAATTTGACCTACTCCCCCCACCCCAGTATAGTCCCTTAACATTTCACTATGTCCCAAGGTATTTTGAACTCCTTAACTGTCTTGCCATCCACTACCTCCTGCAGCAATCTGTTCCAGAGCTCCACCATCCTTTCAGTGAAGAAAAACATCCTAATGTTGCTCTGAAATCTCCCTCCCATTAGACATCTGTTGTGGCCTTACATGCCCCATTTCCTTAGAAGAGGTTTTGATTTTGTGCCAAGTTGACACCTTTTAGATATTTAAAGGTTTCTATCGTATCTCCTCTGTACCAGGGAGTACATGTTTAATTCTTTAAGTCTTGTCTCATAGGGTTCGTGGTGGAGGTCCTGAACCATCTTTGTAGCTCTTGCTATTGTTTAACTGCTAGGAACAGCTGGCGGTGCGCACAGGGTTGAAGCCAAGCAGCCAAAGTGGCATGCTCTAGGGGTGAGTGAACTAGAGGTGTTAAGACCACTGGGGAGGCAAACACCTCCAAGATCTCATACAGGTTCTTAGAGGAATCCTCCTCCTCAGTGTCAAATCCTAGTTTAGACTGATTTCATCAGCAGGACAAACACTGCAGTTGGAACGATTAACGGGGGCACCGCTGACATAAGGACGTTCCAGGCCAGGCACAACGGCAAGAATAAGGAACTCATGTGTCAACGACAAAGTCAGCTGTGATGGCATCTATGATGGAATCAATGGCAACAGTCATTGGAAGAGCTCCAACATAGTTTGGTGTAGGAGCTGTGCATTGATGGGCCCCCAGGGGTCGATGACAGTGGAACAGTCAATGGGACAATGCCAGACAGCGGTATTGGTTGGGAGACCCCCGGCAGGGGAACTGAGGCAATGCCAGACCTAGACAGTGGTGTCTATGAGACCGTCAGGGACACACACTAGGGACCTGGGACCCGTCTATCATTCGACTTACCTCTTTTTAGAGAGATCGTAAATGGACTGGGGAAGCACTCTTTTCTCTATGATGCTTCTTTTCAGAGTGGTGGTGGCGTTTTTCTGATAACTTCATGGACTTATCCTTCTTTTTGTGGAATCTGCAGCAGACACCACTGACTGCAGTGAACAGAGGGCCAACGACAAACCAGGAAGAGAGGGAGCAGTTCACAACAGCGAGGCCACATTCAACACATCATGTTTCTCCTCCATTGCTTTAAGTCTTTAAGTGCACCTCTAAAGCTTTCTTGTGATTTCTGGGGACCTGGTTATAGCTCCAACAGAGTGCGCAGGCTTTAATGTTGTGAGTGAGGCCTAGGCAACAAATGCACATGGAGTGGTCACAGTCTTTGTAAATCTTCACGTCACTACAGTGACAGTGTTTGGATAACTGTTCCTCATCTTTCAGCTGCAGCATAAAAGTTTTAGCTAAAATAAACTTTAAGTAGTAACAGCAATAGCCAATACTTGCAGAGCTCAACCGCGTTCTTCAGCAGTGGTGGATCGAAGAGCGGAGGACAGTGGGAGAAAGAACTGAGGCCACCCACATTAGCCACCAAAGAGGCATATCAACATGGACGGCCAAGCCAGTAAACATTTCCAGGAGGTCCCCACACCGACGGCTTACAGTTCCATGCTATGGCTCAATGGAGGGAGATGTCCTTGAAGATCACTGTGGCTACTGAAACATTTTTACCATATTTAATACAAATTTAACACACTGCAATTTACAACTAATTTTTCCCCTAGTGCTCACCCAGTCCCTGCCCCCACTACCACCATCACCACCTTTTAGAGTTACCTGATGGGTTGAATTCGATCTGATGGCATGTGCTCCCATTGTGGCTTCTATTCTGGCTCCAGGGACAGTAATACACCGCACCCCCTTGGAAGATCTCTGGCTGGGAGGTGTTGTCTTTTGGGGCACCAATCAGAAGGCCGACGCTGAAATCAGAGAAACACCATATAACCGACCATTGTCATGACAGAATGTGGAGTTAGTGAAAACAAAGACTTTCTAAAGCAAATCCCAGCAAAACTTCAGCAAACAGCTTCAGAAGCACAATCATACAGATACAGTTTGTCAGAAGAGGAATAAATGTAGTCCGCCTCCACCAGCACAATGTCAACATTCCAGAAATTAGCACGATTACTAAAACACACAAGAAATACAGCGGACACAAGTTTCCCCACTTTATCATTTATCATTGCTATTCTTCCAGAGTGCAACTTGCCCTTATGTCATCACGAGTGGCGAACGTCAACGTGCACAAGGGGAGAATATTAAGGATATTCTCAGTTGGGCCATGGCATATCGCATTTATGCAAGGCTGTTTCTTGGCATGGTTTTGTTGTATTTTTTGGGGGGGGTTTAATTTTTAAATCATGTTTCAAAAGTTTTTCTTTCGGATGACACAAACATAGAAGTCAGCAGATAAGGACTGCCTGGCCCACCCAGTCTGCCCATTTTTCCCTGCCTATACTGTCACCAAAGACCCTACCTGATCTTCGGCTACCCCCCCATTCACCCCATCTATGATTGCCTTGTGCCTACCCCATGCGTGCTTGAAGCCTACCCCTGTTTTCACCCCCACTACCTCTGCTGGAAGACTATTCTAGGCATCCACCACTCTTTCAGCGAAAAAGTACTTCCCCACATCCCTCCTAAAATTTACCCCTTCCAGCTTCACTACATGTCCCCTTGGTTCTCTTGCATTTTCTCCTCTGAAACACACTCCCCTCCTGGACTTTGTTCAACCCTGTGAGTTACCTGTATGTCTCCAGCATACCCCCCTCCCATTCCCGTCTTTCAGGGTGTACATACAGAGATCCCTTAGTATCTCCTCACAGGGCTTCTGATCCAACCTGTGCACCATTTTAGTTGCCTTCCTCTTAAAAGCTTCCACTGTGTCCGTCTTTCTTGAGATGTGGTCTCCAGAACTGGACACAGTAGTCCAGGTGGGGTCTCACCAACCATCTATACAGTACCAACACCACCTTCCTCCTCCTCATGATACCCCCCTCCATATGCACCCCAGAATCCAACTGGCCCTACCTTCTGCCTTGTTGCACTGCCTCATTACTCTGAGGTCATCAAATATGGTGACCATCAACATCTCTTCCCCTATATTATACTCTTGTGTCTACCTCCCCCCCACCCAAGTGTTCCTGCTGCTTTTATGTGGTCCATCCCCTTCCATCGTGAAGGCTAAACAAAATAAGTTTTTCTTCAGAATATCTGTTTTTTTTCCCTGATCTTCTCTACATAGCACCCCCTCCCCCGTCCTTCACCTCACAGTCTCCCCCCTCGTCTTCCTCTGCTCACTTATGACCAACCAGAAAGAGAATAGTTGGTTTAGGGTACTGATGCTGTGTGTCAGCATGTACCGAGCTTGCAAGAGTGATGAGAGGATGTTGCGGCATCTGGAGACTGGTGATTTCTGATGTGCTGGTCTGGGAAGGCACTGTTTTCGCAGCGCTGGCAAAAGGGAAGTACTGGTTGCAGGTATGGAGGTTGTGAGTCTGTGGGGAAGGGGAAGAGAAGGGAGACATTGAAAATGAATTTGGCAAAGAGTTTTGGCAGTTAAGAACTTCTTGTGAGTAGACTGTTTGTTGACATCCAATCCCCCACCCTTCACTCGAAATGGAGAGCAGTTTCCCATGTGAGGGCTTGATCAAGATCGAGAGGTGGGGATTCAGAGCCGGTTTGCAAGTCAGCTGGGGGCAGTGAAAGTGCACTGCTCATGCATCCAGCAGCAACCAATAAAACACTATCGTGTGGATAAATTCTGGCATGGGGGACCTAGAGTGAGGATAAACATGATATTCACTCTAGCTCTGGCCACCCTCTAAGTATCAAAAAAAAGCTAGCATTACATAAATTGGGGATATACAATGAAATATTCAATTTATTTCCATTCTCGAGGGGGTTAGACCACAACTCTAGAGTGGCAAAGTCAGAAATGAGTTATGAAAGAACCACCCCCCTCAAAAATGGAAATGAATGACATATTTTAAACAAACCATTGTATGGTCTGCACTGAAGCCCAAAAGTTTCTTTTTTTATTTGTGGCTTATGTCCAGGGCTACCCCCCACTGAAAGTGCTGCCCCAGCCACCTACGCCCCTTCCACCCAAGTGCTGTGTAGTCTGGACCCCTCCAGAAAAGTACTGTGCCCCCTCCCAAAAATGTACCTTTAAAAAGGTTCTTCTTTCTTCAGTATGTGGTCCCAAAATGAGCAAGCGAGAAGTGTGGTGGTTTTAGTTGTGAGGACAGTGAGTAAGCATGTACAGGGAGCGACCAGCAGGTTACTCAGTGTGTTTACTGAGGCAGCGAGCATGAACTGCAACCAGTCGGCTAGCTGAATTATAAATTAAATGTTAGCACTGGAAGGAAAACTATAAAAAATGGCCAGACTTGCAGGGAAATGCAATGAAATAAAACAGAAAATGGAATAATGGCTGCGCTATCTGGTAGAGGCTGGGGTACCAAGATGGCGGCAAGTGGCAAGAGCAGGGTTTACATATGTAAAAGCAGCATCACTACTGGCTGTAATGAGGAGGGTAATTTGTCTTTGGATTTGCCAGAATGCCACAATCAAGTTGACTGACATTTCTGTGTGACAGTGTGATACAGGCAAGTGAAAAATGCGGTTATTCACCCAGTGTGACAATGCAAAGTTTCTTTTTTCACTTGGGTCAGAGCCTTGGTCAAATAATGCATTTAAAGACAGAGATTCCTATTTGCTATCAGGTAGGTGGTAGGTGTGTGTGTGTATATATATATATATATATATATATATATATATATATATATATATATATATATATACATATACACACACACACACACACACACACACACACACACACACAATACACACACACACACACACACAGTGGAGGTACAGAATGGCAAGATAAAAAGGTTCATCTTTGCTAGTGACATCAGTAACAGCAACATATTAAAAAATATTGGTACTACTGTTGTCACAGTGGATGTGTTTAAAGTTCCTGTCATCACAGTCAAAGCAGCTTTCCCAGTGTGGATGACATCACAATGTGTAGTGCAGCACTGAAGCCAGTTGTTAAAAATCAAAGATAAACAGCATAATCTTATGACAGAAGGCAGATTTAAAAACTGTAACATATACTACTATACAACTACTATACTATATATCATGTATCCAATCTCCACTTACTACAAACGTCAGGAGTTTACACAATACTAAACTTGACGAACTGCTAATATTACTCAATAGGGATAAAATAGATATAGCTGCTATAACAAACGTGGTGGACTGAATCATCAGCGTGGAACACCAGGTTACACATCCTACTGTAAAAATAGAAGAGGAAAAAGAGGAGGA
>JADMNL010000036.1:78630000-78690000 GCA_016271365.2 Neoceratodus forsteri
GGACCCATCCGATGAAGGGTTACGTCGGGCTACACTGGTCGGCTGTGATCTGGGATCAGGGGGGAAGCTGGCATCGGGAAGGGTTCGGAATGGAGCTAACAGGGGTAGTCCTTGGCAGAAGGCCTGAAGGAGAGGCCGGTCGGATGCAGGGGGGTGATAAATAAACAATGCAAAAAAAAAAAAAAATGTGAGCTCACACAATCAGACCCCAGGCAGAGTGGATCATAAAAGTCTACTTAAATAAAAAAAAGTTAATTCTACAATTTGGAAGTTCTTTGAACTGTAGACAATAGCAAAAATAACACTGGATGGTTTACAGGAAACACTATATACTGTTGTTCTAAACTATACCTTGATCAGAGGTCTTTGGTCCAGAAAAGTGTCCTTTTTGTGAATAACCTTTTCTCTGTGTAGGTGAAAAAAAGTTATTTGGAAAACACAAGATTTGTTGGAATAAAAAAAAACAAACAAACAAACAAAAAAAAAAAAACAGTCTCAGAGTGTCCTTTTTCAAAACTTAGGGTTTTTCTTGAAGAGTGAAGTCCTCGTTCCCAAATTCTGACTTAAAATCAGAATTTCCATTTAACATGTGAAAAATCGGTTTTCCACAAACACAGGTCTTGTTCTAAAATTAGTCCCCAAACCCCATATACTTCAACCAAAGTATATACTGTAACAGCTTACAGTCTCAGCTCTGAGACCCTCCAAGTCCTCAGGCTGTTGACTCCAAAGTAAACTGCACTGCTGTTCAAAATGCGCATCTCACAAATACAGTTTGAATGGTCATTTTCAGGTCACAGCCACCACTTTTGGGATAGAGTTTCCCCTCATCCTGCAGGTTTCACTGTGGTTCCATGTCTAGCCCCTATAACATCTGCTTTCTGCATTTCTGGTTTTGTTAAGCTGTTAAAAGCCTTTTAAAGAGGACAGTGTCTTAACTCTAAAGTACATTACAGCACATATCATAGGAACATTAAAGGATATAGGCCTATCTTGCCACAATGATCAACAGTACAACAAACCTTGTGTTGCAAATTAAGGGTTTCATTGCAGCAAAAACTCCAACTTACAGAAACCCAAGCTTCCCAGCACGTTGTGCCTTGCTGGCACTTTCCCCAGGGAGACCAACAAGACCCATTACAGACGCATAAGGAAGGCCATTACTGATGTGGGAGGTGAACAATGTTAAATATTTGTTGACCACCCAAAAAAAAAAAAATGTATATATTTATATTAGCGAGCTACACCAGAAATGAAAAAGCAATGGCTACTTTAACTACTGTGGTGTTTAGCAAACAACGTTTTTTATTCTAAAGAAGTGAATAAATGAGAACTCTTTGGCAATGGAGATGGAAGGTGTTTCAGTAGTCTGACTTGGAGTCGATAGTGGGAGAAAACAGTGGAGGTATGGGGCCACCCACATTATATATAGGCAACAGTGACGTGAATGGGTGCATGTCAACATGGGCAGCCCCAGGTAGGAACAAGCATTTGTCAATGCAGAATGTTGATTGTGTTGGTCTGTTGAGCTCACTCACTGCCCTTCTGTCACTCACTCAGTCTGTTTCTCCCGGTGCTGCAGGCTGCTCTTTTGTACTGGGCTCCTGCCTGCATTGGCACCTTTTTCTGCCCACTAAGAAATCCACAGCTGTCCAGACAGAGCTCCGTTGAGGTGGCTTACTCCCCCTCTCTTACCTCGCTCATTCTGTTTCTCCTGGTGCTGCAGGCTGCCCTTTTGTGCTGGGCTCCTGCCTCTACTGGTGGCTTTTTCTGCCCACAAAGAAATCTGCAGCAGTCCTGACACAGGTCTGTTGAGCCTGCTCACTCCCGCTCTCTCACTCACTCGTTCCGTTTCTGCCAGCGCTGCAGGCTTGCCTTTTGTACTGGGCTCCTGCCTGCATTGCCGCCTTTTTCTGCCAACAAAGAAATCTGCAGCAATCATGATAGAGCTCCATTGAGCTCGCTCACTCCCCCTGTCTCACTCGCTCATTCTGTTTCTCCTGGCGTTGCAGGCTGCCCTTTTGTACTGGGCCCCTGCCTCTGTTGACGCCTTTTTCTGCCAACAAAGAAATTTGCAGCAGTTACAATAGAGCTCTGTTGAGCTCACTCACTCCCCCTCTCTCACTCACTCATTCTGGTTCTCTCGCCATTGCAGCCTGCCCTTTTGTACTGGGCCCCTACGTGCATTGCTGCCTTTTTCTGGCCACAAAGAAATCTGAAGCAGTCCTGACAGTTCCATTGAGCTCGCTCACCCCCCCCAACTCACTCATTCCATTTCTGTTGGCACTGCAAGCTGGCCTTTTGTACTGGGCTCCTGCCTGCGTTGCTGCCTTTTTCTGCCCACAAAGAAATCCGCAGCAGTCATGATAGAGCTCCGTTGAGCTCGCCCACTACCGCTCTGTCACTCGCTCATTCAGTTTCTCTTGGCACTACAGGCTGCACTTTTATACGGGGCTCCTGGCTGCGTTGGCACCTTTGTCTGTCCACAAAGAAATCCGCAGCTGTCCAGACAGAGCTCCGTTGAGGTCGCTCAGTCTCCTTCTCTCACGCGCTCATTCTGTTTGTCTTGGCGCTGCAAGTTACCATCACTACATTTTCAATATAGACATTTTAGGACCTCTGCTCATGAACAGTGTCACTGTCATTTTCTTAATCTGTCCCGAACACTGATTTCCCACAGCGACCACGCTATTCTGTGCCAGAAGTGTGAAAACATATTTTGACCAGGATGTGAACAATGACAGCTATACTGTTCACAAGGAGGTGTGAAAAAAATGCCAATGTTGAAAATCTGGCATGAAAATATTGCAAATTCGCAAAGAGATTACGGCGTGCGTAAGCAACTGCGCAATGCGATTAGTAAAACAGTCATTTTTTGATTTTTTCCACCAAATTTGCAACTTAGGCTTTTGAGAGCCCACCTCTGAACACTGGCACTGTCATTTCAGTTAATCGTCCTCGAAGGTGATTCCGCCGCGAGTGACCGCTAAATCACCTTTTGGGGCTGATTAATGCCATGACAGTGCCAGAATTCATGAGGAGGGGTCCCAAAAACCCCATGTTGAAAATTTGGTACCAAAATTCCAAAAAATAACTGAGATATGCATTAAAGTTGGAAACCCCCCATTTATTCCATTATAATTACTGGTGATCAATTTTTTCAATTGGATCACCGAGTTGATATTTGCCGTAATAACCATTCATGCGCTCCATCTATCAAAAGGGAGTGCTCCCTCATTGGCTCCTATTTTCTGAGTGGGTGGGCTAAACAGTTCTGAAAACATGGCGGCTCCGTATCTTAGCGAGGAGCCTCCACGGTTACATCTTCACCTAATCGTCCTTTTTATTTATTTTGTTGCTCCTACTTTAAATAGTACCATAATATTTTTTTTAAAGTATCTGGTTGATCCTGCGCGACACACGCCATTGGTGGGAATGAGTCCGTGGCTGACACAGGTAAGTGCTAGCGTGATCGCAATCGCGGTTTTAACCGTTACATTTAAAAAATATATATTTTCTGAATCTGAGAGTACAGTGAGCTGGAGGGTGATGTGGGGCAAGAGGGAGAGGGACTGGGGACTGCTGCACAGCTCAGCTGGGGAATTTAAAGTAGGAGCTGGGGGGGAGGAAGCTGCTGCATTTAGTGCCCCAGAGAACTACAGTAAAGCTGCCATGGGGATTTCTTGTTTTCAAAGTGTGTGTGTGTGTATATATATATATATATATATATATATTTATTTATATGTGTATATGTGTATATGTGTATTTGTGTATATGTGTATTTGTGTATTTGTGTGAAGAGTGAGTGTGAGTGTGAGTGTGTGGTGAGTGTGAGTGAGTGCGACCACAGCACTAGGGTTGGAAAAAATTGCTCTCCAGCAAATTATATAAAATAAAAATTGGGGAAGTGTGTATCCTATGAGAATTTAATGAGCACCCTCGCTGTGGGATGCTTTCATAAACCCCTCGGGCGTTTATGTAGCATCCCACACCTTGGGTGTGCATTAAATTCTCATAACACACACTCCCCCATCCTTTATTCTCTATATACAGCTTACCGGCATTTCCTCAGTTTCGGTCGGCTTTGAAGAGTGCAGGCGTGTTCCTGGTCCCTCGAGTCGTTGCACCAAGCTCCGGAGGAGAAAGTATGGTGTGAAGGGGGTGTGGGGAGGCAGGGTGCGCAGTGAGTGGTAGCCAGGTTGCAGGAGGGGGCAGGGGAGACCACCGAGGACAGTTTCCTTTTACAGGTTAAAAAAATAGACATCACGGGACCGTTTTTATTTTACTGGGGCATGTGGCGCGCTGGGTGAGCTCCCAGTGTGCCACGAGTCTTTTTAGGGGGCAGCTGTAGCCAATGGGCATTGGGCACCTCGCCGCACACACAACAAAAAGGGGAGTACTACATTATGCCAATGGCGATTGGGCACCCCATCGGTATGCAAAAGGGGGTGACATTATGCCAATGGGGACTGGGTAGTTCATCAGCACACAACAAAAGGGGGTGACATTATGCCAATAGAGATTGGGCACCCAGTGGCAGACAATAAAAGCGGGAGGGGTTACATAATGCGATGGGAAGCGGGCTCCCCATCGGCATATGGATAGTGAGGCATTGAAGCCGATGGGGATTGGGGCTCCCGTCGGCAAATAAACATGGCAGGGAGGTTAACATTGTTTGTGAACAGGCGGCAAACTGCGCCATGTTCACAAACAATATCAGCGTATCAAGATCCTGCCCTGCAATGACGGGTCGCTCCCTCATTGCAGTGAATGGCTGACGCTGTAATGACAAGGCGACCCCTGATTGCAGCGGCTAAATTTTCACAAGTTGGTGGCACGCTGGCTGAACTAGTGTCAGCAGCAGTGTGCCACGGCATTGGGGGGAAGCTGGCTGCCTTTACAGGCTGCGGGGGCATTGGCCACAACAGTGCTGCACCTCCACAACCTGCTTCTGGAGAAAGCTGCTGCAATATGTTTCTTGCGCATGCTGCAATCAACATAAGAAGTTTCCAGAAGGTCCAGACACTGATAACGTGCAGTTCAATGTATGTGATTTTATGGAAGGACAAGTCAAAAGCAATTGCAAAAAAAAAAATAAATAAATAAATAAAAAACACAGTATGTGGAACTTCCAGTATTGTCATTTATGGTGCGTTATACAGGAACAAGGACTGCAAACAAAGAATGAACAAAAAAAGAACAGAACTGGTGACAATGGAGTGACCTTAAAGTTTTCCCAGGATCTGCTAACTTACACTAGTAAATGTACTTTTAAATTCATGTTTATTAAACCATTAGGCATCTTTAAAAAACATATCTCCTCATGTGCAGTTTTCCATCTTTTCCAACTTATTACAGGCAGCATTTGCGTTAACAATTCCAATATTCCACCTTCTGCTCTCTGATAGTGTTCTGGAAATCCCGACACTTCCAAAGTAACTTCATACCTTCTCTATTGTCCTTATTTACCCCAGAAAATCATTCAAGAGTTTGATTGCTCTTAGTGTTCAGACCTACTGTTGATTCCATTTCCTCCAACTCCTCCTCCCTAACCAACTCCCAGTCTCCCCCATTCTCCCCCCCATGTCCCCCTTCCAGATTGTCCATCTTGTCCATCTGTTGACAAATCTTCGTGTTTTAGCATTTATTTTGTGCATTAATTCTTCCATGTCCTGTATTTCCTTGACTATCCCACACCACTGTTGGGAGTCAAGGGGCACAGGAGAGAGCCAACGTCTGGTTACCGCCTTATGGGCAGCTGTCACTAAAATGTTCCACAGATAAACCGGTTTCCCTTCCCCTTGCTCCTTTAGGGACCAGCCCCAGCACCAGATGTTTTGGGGACAAGGCTTCCGCAGGGGCAAATATATTTTTTAGTGCTCTCCCAATCCCCTGCCAATATAGATTTAACATTGGGCATTTACCCAGAATATGTAGATGGCCCACCTGCTCTTCCCCACATCCCATCCAACAGTGCAAGCTGTGACCCAAATCCCATTTGTTCTTCATCACCGGTGTGATGAAGAAACGTGATCTTATTTTCCACTCAAATTTTCTCCATCTCAGAGTATGTAGTTTTGTGGGCTTGCACAACACTTCCCTATTCTTTTTCAGTGAGTTGTTCCCTGAGCCCCCCCATCTGTTCTTAAGGAATGCAGAGAGCTCCCTACCCCGATCTCCAAGCACTCCATAGAGAGCAGAAATGTGTCCTTTAGTTCTTAAGGAGCTTTGAATTTCCCCCATGATGATTTGGATTCCTGGTTTTCCCACCCCAGTCCCAAATGGTCTAATTTCTGAATATGGTTCCTAAGTTGCAGGTATCTGAAATGATCTAAGTGTCTCAACTGAAACGGTTTATGTCCGCAAATTCCCTCACTATTCCCCCCCCTCCATTAACTGCCCATAGGTATTTAGTCCCATTCTACCCCATCTCCTGAAGGTGAGGTCTTGCTTAGCTGGGTCAAAATCCCCATCCAAAGCAAACCACCTCAGCACCCACAGTTCCTCTGGAAGTTTATGTTTTACCCAGAGCTTCTTCACTGCCCCAGAGTGTTCCTTACCAAATACAGTGTTGAATTAATATCTGGTGATTGCAGTGTTGGAGTGGTAACTCTGGCCTCCAGTGGAGCACCCCACGTGTTTCCCAGTTCTATTACCTTCCAGAGTGCCTTATAAATTTGATACTGACCACATGACAGTGTTCCTAAGGTGGGCCGCTAGACAGTAGTCTAAGCTTGGCATCGCTCTTCCCCCAAACTTCTTACTAGTCTGCAGGGTCAAGTTTAACTCCTGTTTTTTTGTTTGCCCAGATATGAATCTCATTATTCTTTCCCAAATCTTAAATTGTTCAGGGTGTATCTTTATTGGGAGACACTGAAACAGATGTAGGAATCTGGGGAAGACATTCAAGGATATTGTCTCTATTCTGGAATATAATAGGTAGGTAAAAGAGTTCCCACTTTTTAAGGTCTTGTCTTTTATTTATGAGGAGGGGGTCAAAATTATCCAAGAATAAGTGATTTAAGTTTTTGGGCACATAGGTGCCCAGATGTTTTATTTTTGGGGTGTTCCACCGCAGAGGGGACTGTTGGTTTATTTCAGAAGAAGGGGTGTAGAAAAACTTAAGGATTTTGTTTTGGTTTTTATTTAAGGCATAGCCCAACAGCCTTCCAAACCTGTTCAAAAGGCCCCAGACCCTAGGCAGGGACTCCTCAGGCTTAGTTATGTACAGAAGTACATTGTCCTCATATAATAACATTTTCTGCTCAGTCTCCCTTGTCATTATACCCTTTATACCTGTGTCTTCTCTGATTACCCGAGCCAGGGGTTCGATATAGAAGGCAAGCAGCAGTGTTGATAGTGGGCAACCCTGCCTGGTTCCCCTCCCCAGCTGAAACCTCAGGGAGACACCACCCTTAACTGTTATATAGGCCTGTGGGGCAGCATACAAAGATTTAATTGCCGATATGAGGGTTTTCAGGAAACCCACCCCCTCCGGGACTACAAACAGAAAGTTCCAATCGACTCTGTCGAATGCCTTCTTGGCGTCAAGTCCCAGAAGGCATGCTGAGACATGAGGTTTATTTTGGAGGTCTAGTATGTTTATTGTTCTAGAAACCTAGAATTTGATGGCAGATAAGGACCGTTTGGCCCACCCAGTCTGCCCATTTCCCTACCTGATGGATAAGCTGCAGATCCTAGTTAACCAGCAGCCTACTTCTTCCTACCCCCACCCCCTAGAATTGCCTTATGACTGTCCCATGCATGCTTGAATTCCACCACTGTTTGTGACTCCACAACCTCCTCTGGAAGGCTGCTCCACATCCACCACCCTCTCTGTGAAAAAATACTTCCTAAATTACCTCTCAGCCGCCCCTTCTATCTTCAAATTATGCCCCTTGTTCTTGCACACCTCTTTTTTGAAAGATACTACCCTCTTGGACTTTGTTGATTCCCTTGAGGTACTTGAAAGTTTCTATCATGTCCCCCCTCTCCCTCCTTTCCTTGAGGCTATACATATTAAGCTCCTTAAGTCTCTCTTCATATGTCTTCCGGTGCAGACCTTGCACCATTTTAGTTGCCCTCCTCTGGACAGCTTCCATCCTGTCTATGTCTTTGCGGAGATTGGGTCTCCAGAACTGCACGCAGTACTCCAGATGGGGTCTCACTAGCTGTCTGTACAGAAGGATAATTACTTCCTGTTTTCTACTGGTGATGCCTCTCCCTACACATCCCAGAATCCCCCCAGCCCTCCTTGCTGCCCTCTCACATTGCTTGCCCACCTTTAGGTCATCTGATATGACTACCCCCAGGTCCCTTTCCATTTTTGTTGTTGTTAGTATCTCACCCCCCATTGTGTACTTTCCCCTGGGTTTTTTTTCCCAGGTGCATTACCTGGCACTTCTTAGTATTGAATCTAAGCTGTGCAAGGTAATGCACCTGGGAAACAAAAACCCATTGGGCCGGTCTCCCTTCCATGAATCCTGTTTGATCTGGGCTTATAATCAGAGTCAGAAGGGGGTTAATTCTGCTAGCTGGTATAGCCATGAATATTTTATAATCCACGCTTAGGAGAGATATAGGTCTATATGAGTAAATATACTTCTGACACCTTTGGTTCTGCTGCCAAAAATCAGTGATGAATGGAATTCCTTTTCATCCTGTTTGTTGCCCCTCCCCCCCAAAGACATAGTACAGGTACTCCAGAGATTGCTAGAAGAGGTGCAGACAGGAATCACTTTACTGAACCCAGGCACTGTACAGATAATGGTTTGCCAGAATTTTTTTTTATAAATCTGTTTCAGAGAATACAGCTCCCCTTTTGGTTGGGGTATTCAAAAAGGAATACTCAGCATGAAGAGTCCCACATCACAGTGTGGGACTGGTCCCAATCTGCATTTTGTGTGCAAAATATTTTTTTTTTCTCTAAATTTACTGTTTACTGCAGTATAGTAGATTTTCAGACTTGGTTTTGCTTTCTTCCAGGCTGACATCTTCTATAACTACAAATCCGAGAATCCACTGCAGTGAACATCAGAGCAGGACTGCTGAAGTGGGAGATTCAATTAAGCATTATGAAACTGGTAGAAAGAATGCTGGCTCCTGACTGGCCAAGAGGTGCTTTCAGCTAGGTAGTGATCCCAGAACAATGGCCCAGCTGATAGCAACTCAACAAAAAATATGTTTAATAAAACATTCTATTTACTAAAAGGACACATTTTAGAATCGCAATAAGGCACTCCAGGGAGTGCATTATGGTGGCTAATGGATGTTACCCCACCACAACGTATTCTCTGTCATGCCTTATGCTTAAATAAGCCACGGCAGGCTATGTGTTATGTAATACCATCACACCTTGGATAGTAGAAGCATAAGGCTGCAGGCTGCGTGCATTAAATTCCTGAAAAGTAAATTGTTTTTACATGAACACACATCCCTGGAGGGCCTTATTTATTTAAATGTATTTATTTATTTATTTAGGGATTCGGATCATACCTTTGAGCTCAGAGCTCTTTTACAAAGGTTCCACATCAAACAGTGACAATGACAGCAATAACAAACAGTTTACATACAATACTCGAATAGTAGGTAGCTAGTATACAGTAAGGATACAATGTCATTCATAGTACCAATGGTGATAGTACAGCGTCAAGAGCATTCAACTAGGGTAAAGGACAGTGTTTGTATGTAGTGAAGGAGATAAATAGGTGTGACACCTAGTGTGAGAGTCCAAGGAGGAGTCAAGGTGAGGGGAAGGGGAGACAGGGGGGAAGTGGGCAGCCAGAAGAAGTGGCTTTGTCTAGGAGGATGGGGAGGTAGTGGTAGTATGTTTGTTTTAAGGTTGATCCAGTGGGAGAAAAGGCACAGGGGGAGAGGTGGACAGAGGGATAGGGCAATAGGGAAGAGTGGGTGTAAAAGGAAGGGGAAGGAGAGTGTGGGTGGGTGAGTGGGCATTATGGGTGTTAAGTCCTAGTGGCAGTCACAAACTGTCCTAGAAAGAAGGTGTTGCCTTAGGCCATTTTTGAATTGCGAGATGCAGTGGGAGTTTAGAATGTACACTGGGATTTCATTGAGCCATTGGTGGGCCCTGTAGCTGAAAGCACGCTGTCCCTGCACAGTTCGACGGAAAGGTGTTGAAAGGTCCCCCTCATCCTGCCTCTGGTGGTATAGCTGGTAGCACTTGGTGTTAGGATGCTAGAAATGCATGGGGTGGTTTTACCCATTAGTGACTTTTTTCCAAGGAGACATGTTTGGAATATAATCCTGTTCTTTAGTGGCAGCCAATTGGTCTCCTGGTATAAGGAGCAGGTGTGGGTATTTCGATCTGCAGCCATTGTGAGCCTACATGCCTTGTTGAGGGCAATGTGAATCCTTTTTAGAGCAGTGTCTGTTGCTGCGCCAGACCACCAATCCATAGTTGATGGTAGAAAGGATGGAGCTGGAGACTGAGAGACGGAGGGCCTCTGGAGTGAGATACTTTTATGCCTATATAGTACACCCAGCTTGGTGTTCACTGCCTTTACCACTGTGTCGATGTGTTGGGTGAAGGTGAGGCAGTCATCAACGGTGACCCCCAGGTACTTGAAGGTCTGAACTTGTTCCAGCGGCTCACTGACTTTATTGGAGATGGTGAGGGGAGGGAGCTTGTTTTTGTGTTGTGGGCTGGAGATGGTGAGGGGAGGGAGCTTCTTTTTGTGCTGTGGGCTGGCTGTGAGCATCACCTTGGGTTTTTTGTAGTTTAAACAGAAGTTTATGGCTACAGCCTTTGGTAACTGGCTAATGCCCACTAGGCACAAGTGCCTGTTTTCAGGGGCAACCTGGGAGCACTGGGGAGTTGAGTGACTTGCTCAGAGTCACACAGTATGCAAGTGGAGGTTGTGGGACTCAAATCTAGAACTGCTGATGTATCAAGCTCATTCACAGCTTGTTACTCTAAGCTCTAGGTTATACTGCCATTGTCGTATATTGCCAATTATACAATGGCTTGTTTATCAATAAAACATATTTTAAAAGAATGATTTAAATACTTTGTATTGCTTTTTTGATGTGCAAGTATATATATATATATATATATTTTTTTTTTTAAGTCCACAATTTGATTTCCCCACTAGATGGTGCTACTGCTTTTACTCTGTCACTGTGTGTGCTCTCTCACTTCACAAGACCCATTAGTGTCCCCCTCCCCATACTTATAGCCCACTCTTCTCCTGGTATCGTTTTTGCAAGACTCTTTGCAAGATGGCGGCCGTGCTGAGCTAGTCCACAAGAGCCATTGTACCAGTTTCATTTTTCTTTTGTTTATTTGTTTCGAAATAAGTCATTTGTTTTAGTTTTCTTTTGTTTTTAGTTAGTATAATTAATTTTGGCAGTCAGTTAGGGGAAAATTGAGTGAATTAGTAAGGACGGAGTGGCGTATCGGGCTTAGAGAGGGTTTTTTCTTTGAGAGCTTAAACGGAGTTAGGAAATCCTTTTTTTGTATATTCTTAGTGCTTCATCCAGTGCTTAAGATATCGCACTATATGTTTATCATAAAATCTGGAGGTTTGATTAATTTGTCGGTTCTCTTACCTGCCTGGAGTACTGTGAACGACTAGGAAGAGATTCGGGGAGCAAGGGAGGAGATTCAGAGTGGAGATTTGACATTCTGAAGGAAGGAACTACAGTGGTGTTTTCATGGAGAATCGGGACAGTGCACAAGTTGTTTGTGGTGGTCGGACTGAAACAGAGTGGTACTGACCTCTGTTATGGAAGAGCTGTGAGTAGGGAAGTCCTTTAGTCCCTAACTTGAATAAGCTGACTTTTGGAATACCTGAGAACTCTATGGAGAATCGGAGTCTCCTTGTGGCTGAATATGAGTCGAATCAGTATCACTGCTGTGGAAAACTGTGAATAGTGAGGATTGTGAGCAGGGATTCCCTTGCCCTATCTGGGGGGGGTGGCCTTCCAATTTCATCCGAGTCAGGCAGGAAGCTTGGACTCATGGCCTGCTGGAAGGTGGGCAGGGGTGTCTTGTCTCTTAGCGGCCGGGGGGTCAACTATTTGGTTGGCTTAGACTGGGGGCTGTAGTCGCGGGCTCGGCGGGTGAGGAGACTGCTTCCCCTCGGGTTTGGGTTGGGAGGTCGCCTGAAACAATCTTGTTTAGCACTCCGGTTATTATTGTACCTGCCTCGATAGCTGTGGAGACAGCTGTGGTGGGGGGGGGTTAGGTACATATCGGTGTGGTGTGGAATCAACTTTTAAATTGGAAGTCCTTGGAGAGATTCTGGACTTGGATCTGTGTAGGATCCTCTGTGGAGTCGGGACTGGTTTGGGTGAGCTGAATTTATTTTGACTATGTTGTGCATTGTGAGATGGGACTCTTGCAGTGAAAAACTGATTTGGAACTGACTGTCCCTGCGTTCTACTGGATATATGTTGACTGTGAGAGTGCCTAATCAAAAGGTTTTTTCTACTCAATCATGTTCTGGTTGGTTGGTCAGATTAAAGTGAGAGTTTAATCTGGCCTTCCTCTCTGGTCATGTCTGAAGAGGTGGGAGCTCTTCAAACCAAAATAATTAAAAAATCTGAGACTTATTCTACTGTGATTTTTTCCTAACTCAGACTTTTATATTTGGCTGCTAAATTGTTATATAGGAAATTTTATTTGTTTAGTTTTTTGTAGACGTTTGTTACAGTGTTTGATTATTGTATGTTTTGGGTTAATTTGTATTTGGGGATTCTTTACCACACTAAGCAAATACCAGCAAATAAATATGTGTTGGGAAGGCATAAGAATGGTCGGGTACTATTCCCCCTCCAGGCTCAGGGACCTCTGTCCTTTTCTCTGTCCTCCCCCATTGCCAGAGGTGTACAGATGGTGTAGGGCTCTGGGGATTGTTAGAAAAAGGGGAGGACGAGGGTTGGGCCTGGAGAGGGAATGGAAAGGAGTGGGTGGATAGGGATAGTGGGGACAAGGAGATGCCCTGGGGCAAAATGGGTCCAGGAAAGGGTCCTCCCTGTCTGGTTCCCATACCCAAGGTTCTGCTTGTAGTCAGCAGGTAGCATGGTCATCTTCGGATTCTCATCCTACTCGGGTGGTGTTATGCAACGCCAGGTCTATTAAAAACAAAACCGCTATTATTGCGGATTTTGTTGGAACATCTGACCTGGCGTGCATCACCAAGACCTAGCTGGATGAGAATGCTGGTCCTGTTTTGGCATCAGCAATTCCGGCCGGGTACTCAGTGATACACCACCCTAGGATGGATCGTAGGGACGGGGATGTTGCCATTTGTTTTAGATCACAACTGGACCTAGTGGAGGTACCAGTGGGAACTACCAACTCCTTTGAATGTATCATGGGCGAGGGTGTGGGGTGCAGGATACTTCTCATTTACCATCCACCAAGTGACAGGAATGTTTTCTTGCGGGAAGTCACAGACTTCATTGTCGACCTGACATTGGGATCCCCCAGATGGTTGGTTCTGGGAGATTTCAGTGCCTGAGTCGACGAACTCTCACAGTTTGGTGAGGACTTCCACCAGTTAATGATTTCACTGGGTTTCACACAGGTTATTTCCTCCTCAACCCACTTGGTGGTCATTCATTGGACTTGGTGCTCCTACTGGGGATGGAGATATCAGATTTGGTGGTGGAACCAGTCAGATGGTCTGACCATCACACCATTGGGCTCAGTTTTGAGGCCACCCCTAACAGGCCAGCCCCTATGGAGATGGGCCGGTACCACCCTTTGAGGGGTGTTTCCCCAGATGGCCTGATGGCGGTACTGGACCTATCGGGTTTACCGAGTGATTGCATGGACCCAGGGGACCTGGTACTTGCCTATAATAAGGCGGTAGTAAGGGCCCTGGATTCCATTGCTCCTGTTCATGTTCATCCTCTCACTCCTCATCCCAGATCTCCTTGGTTTGATGAGACTCTGAGGGAGCTGAGGAAAGTCGGACGAAGGTTAGAGAGATGTTGGAGGAAATCGGGCCTGGATTGCGACAGACTTAGTTTGATGGACCATTACGTGGTCTATCAATCAGCAATCTCTCGTAAGAAGGCAGAATTCCTGTCCAGAGAGATTGCTGCTGCACAGAATAGTCCAGCTCAGCTTTTACAGACTGCGGACAGATTGGATTGCACAATCTGTCTTCAGCCCAGAAGAGCCTTTTCTCAAGAATGGTGTGAGGAGTTTGCTCAATTCTTTTCAGATAAGGCTGCCACAATCGGGTCTGATATCCGCTTGACCCTCCCTAATGGGAGCTGTGACGGTCGGCAGGAGATGTAGGATGCCCAGTTTGTGTGGTCTGACTTCAGCCTTCCCACAAATCAGTGACACTGTGGTGGTCATCCAATCACTGCGTCTGACCAACTGTCATCTGGATCCAGGCCCCACACATCTCCTAGTGGGCTGTGTGGATAAAATCGGTCCGGTCCTTGCTGAGATAGTCTGGAGGTCCTTGGAGAGGGGAATTTTTCCAAATCCTCTGAAAGAGGCTGTGGTTCAGCCCCTTCTTAAGAAGTCCTCCTTGGACCCAGACTGTCTCGCTAACAACAGGCCTGTCTCTAACCTGCCCTTTGTGGGTAAAGTTATTTCGAAGGTGGTCTCGTCACAGCTGGATGATCATTTGACCAGCTACAATGTCTATGATTCTCCCCAGTCCGGATTTAGGAAGAGACATAGTACTGAGACAGCTCTTATCTGGGTACTGAATGACCTCCTAATAGCGAGAGATCGAAGGACTCGTTCCATCTTGGTCCTTCTTGATCTCTGCAGCATTTGACACCATGGACCATGGTGTGCTGTTGGAGCGCTTGCAGTTTCTGTGGACTGTCTGGTACAGTCCTCAGTTGGTTTAGATCTTTCCTCGAGGGTAGGACTCAGAGGGTGGTGTCTGGGATTTTTTCCTCTGCATCATTCTCCCATATCCTGTGGGGTTCCGGAGGGCTCTATTTTGGAACCCATGTTGTTTGCGGTGTACATGCTGCTGTTGGAAGCAATTATTAAGTGGTACAGTTTGAGTTTTCACTACTATGCAGATGATGCTCAACTGTACATGTCCTTTGTGCCCAGCCAAGATGCTGCCATTTCGGTCTTTAACTGTCTAGCCGAAATCCAGGACTGGATGAATGTGAGTTGGCTGTGGTTGAATCCAGGGAAAACTGAGATGTTGGCTGTGGACACAGGTCACCAGGAGGCAGGTTTGTTGGCGAGATCACCCTCGGGTTTATGGCTTGAGGGTGTTCAGCTAAGTACCTCAGACTGGGTGCAGAACCCGGGCATTGTGTTTGATGACTGTTTGACACTTAAATCCCAGGTGCTGGCAGTTGTCAAAGTCTCTTTTTACCATCTGAGGAACATCGTCCAGGTGCAGCACCTGGTTCCTCCTGACGATCTTCCTACTCTGGTCCATGCCTTCGTTACCTCCCGCCTTGACTACTAAACGCCCTTTATCTTGGGCTACTGGGCTTTGAGATTCGCCACTTGCAGCTAGTGCAGAATGCAGCAGCCAAGCTGTTGACTGGTTCTACTAGGTCCAGTCATACAATGCCTGTACTCCGCAGACTGCACTGGCTGCCAATATGCTGGCGAATCACCTTCAAGGTTGGTTTGCTGACCTACAAGGCCCTACACGATCAGGGACCTGGCTACCTGAAAGATTTCCTTTGTCCCTACTGTCCCTCCCGCTCTCTCTGATCCACTGACGAGGGATTGCTGGAGATTCCCAGGGTTCGTTTAAAGACTTCTAGGGCTAGATCTTTTAGTTTTATGGCCCCAACCCTGTGGGATTCTCTACCTCTTCGGGTGCAAGATTGCCCAACTGTTCAAAGCTTTAAAGGGGCATTAAAAACAGATCTTTTTAGCCTTGCATATAATGATTTTTAATGTTGCTGCCTGGATTAATTTTAATATTGTTTTAATTATCTATTGATTTTATTATGTTGTGTACAGGCGCCTTGGTTTTGGAAAGGCGCCTTTTTACAAATAAAGTTTGATTTGCTTTGATTTGATATGCAGTGCACTGTATTTTGGGATGCTTCATGTAGTACATCCATTTCTGCTCAAACTTAGCAAGCGTCGTTTGACTTCACATGCTCTTGCAAGGATCACGATACTGACCAGCGGAACGAGAAGCCAATCAGCATGCCGGCTTCTTTTTACTTTAACTTGGCAGTTTACCTTGCCACTTTAGTATTTTACTTTCACTGCAGCTGTTTTGGAGCAGGAGTTGGTGAAGTAAACTTTTTTTTTTTTATTTAGTTGTTTAACCAGGTATAGCACACTAAGCTGAAAGCTTTTTTACAGGAGCGACCTGGGAGCACAAGTTCCAGTGTGATTGGTAAGTCAGCTGGTACACCAACTACTACTGTGGCACTGGTTAAGGAAGAAATGTTGTCGAGAGCTGAAGTGAAAATATTTTCTTGTACAGTTTGCTGCTGTGTGCAGTTTCACCATGAAGTGTATTTAAAGCAGCAGTACTACCTATCCAGGAAGTGATCAGTTACAACCATTGTAAAGCCACAAAAACCATGGCAGTCACTATCTAGTACTGCTGCTATCAATACAGCAGGCTGCAGAAATGCAAGCAAAAACATAGGATAACTGAGCAAATTATGGGGTGATGGTACAATGCCGGGAGGGAAGAGTACCAGAGATATGCTTAGCAGAGCACAGGGAATAAACTGTCGAAAAAGCACAGATTTTTTTTTTTTTTAAACACATTGCACTGCTGCTTTAAGTGAGACCGCCTGCTGACCGCGTGATGCTGTGAAGTGCAAGGAAACGGTGAGAGGAAGAAAGTGAAACCACATGCAGTGGCACTTTGTTAAAGAATATGTTGAGTGTTAATCAGTGTGGAGCTTGCGTGACTGTAGGAGCTTGTTGGACTAACACACGTCATGTCTGCACAATGAGAGAAGGTCTTGTGTGTGTCTGGCCTTCATACAGTGATCTTATTGTAAATCCCTTACAAATGGGGGTTCCCAAAAGTCTTCTTTGGGTGTGCTTAAATGCCCACTGCCAGGTGGGCGTTCTGTGTCTTTAGAGGTGTAAAAGTGCTTGCAAGAGAGTGCCCAGTTAGCCTCCATGCCTGTCTCTTTAAGAGATATTTTTAATTAATCTGGGTAGGGGCGGAGTGTTTCCAGGCTCGAGTCCCGCCCGAGCTGCAATAATATTGCTCTGTTCTGCCATCGCTAATGGTGCAAAGGGAGTTCTGTTAGAACTGGTAATTGTTTGCTGATTAGGCACTCTAATAATGGTATTATAGTTTGTATAACCTGCCTTTCTTTGCAGCACGGACTTTTCTGTATTGCACCAATCAGTACCTTCTGAGGACCTCAAAATGGAGTCTGTCCCCAGGGGTCTTGTGGGAGTAAATTTCTGTAGGAATTGTAGTTTTTTCATTTTGGTGCCTAAATGGACCTGGAGGGGGAGTCCTTGCTTTGACAGACAGATGAATCAACCAACCAAACCCTTTTTGGATCAGAAGGAAGTCCCGGTGCTGCCTGCAGCAGAGAGTCAGTCTGAGTTTGCAGTTGAGAGAGTGAACTGCTCAAGACTTTCGAGTAGCTGCTCCTGCGTAGTAGCGCAGGAAGCTGGTGGGAAGGCTGTGTCTGGCCTGCCTGCTTCATCTTCCCTTCTGAGGGATCCGCTAGTGAAATTAAATCGGACTGAATCCGAACTGGCTTGTGACCAGAAATACCCAATTGTAACAGTCCTGAACCTGAGGACCAAAGATTTGCTGTAAGCAATTGGCCTGTCAGGACGTCTGAATCACCTAACAGATCACAGTTTTGCTCAGGAAAGCTGACATTTCAACTGGACTGTCATCCGACCTGTGGTATTGTGTTTTACTTTACTATAAATGTGCTGTAAGCTGTCAGTGGGTCGCAATTTGGCTCCCCACTTTAATTTCTACTTAAGTTTTCCACTTCTATTTAAGTGCGTCACGCTTGCTGGAAGCCGTCTTCAGTACCTATCGAACTGAATCCGAATTGTTCACCCGGCCTGGGCTCTGCCACCTTGGCCCAGTCAGCTACTGCAGATGCAGAGATAGCCATTGACGAGAGACTTGGCCAGGGATCAGCCCCCTGCTCAACACCCCGAACAGGAACGACACTTCACTGATTTGTGTGGGCCCTGTTTCTCCTAGCAAACCAGTCATCAACCTGCAGTCTCCATTTCATCCATCCTGTGTCCTGTACTGGGTAGCGTGAGTAAACACCAGGGTAGCTCCCTGCAACAACAGCTCAATCAAAGTGTGTCACCTGATTTAATTTTTTTATTTAATCATCACGGACTGAGCCTCCTGGCTCCGGATTACAAATTGTGTGTGGTTGTGCATGCTTCTTTCCATCACAGGGCCCCGACCAGCTGCAATGCCGGCTTACCCCAGGCAACGAATTAGGCTAGCCCCTCTTTGTTCCAGCTGGGTACCCAGAGTGTGCAACTATGAAGGGACTCTAAAGTGCATGCATGATTGCCTGATTGAATCAGTTACAGAACTAATCAGCCAAATTACGGCCCTCCCTTGTTCATTCCTACTGAATAAATCAGATCCAATTCTTTTTGCATTTAACTGGACTGTAGTTCTATTTTGTACCGAAGCACTGTACTGTTGTTACCTGCTGAGTCTAACATTATTTTACAGGGGGTCTCCAGGGTCGGACTGGTAGAACCAGTCCTGGTGGTAAGTACAAACAGAGTGGGGATTTGTATGCTGATTAGGGGCTATTATACCAGTGTATGCTGTCCATGGTTTAGGCCACTAGAAGGGAAAAGGGGGGGGGTTGCAGTGTCCTGGATGGCTGTACCCAGGTCAGTTATGCTACCACTAACCCTGTCCTCCAGGGTGGAGGCACCCGTTTTCAGTAACCAGGCCCCTTAACTTGCAACTAGTCACACAGGCAGGGGCAGTAGCCCTTGGGATATTGTCACCTAGGGTTACATTATGCTCGGATAATGTCACGTGCCAGGCAAACACTGACCAATCAGAGGGCAATACATTTTCTTGCCATTATATAATTGAAGAATAAGGTATGGCGGGGTGCATTATGGTGGGTAATGGCCCACTCTGGGTGGGTTGAAGCATGAGGTGAAGCAGAGTGCTTCCACCACCCAAGAAGGGTGGTTAGCCCACCATAATGTACCCACTGGAGTGCCTCATTGTGATTATGAAATGGGCTCTTTCTAGTAAACTGAATATTTTTTAAACATTCCTGTCAGCTGGGCAGTTGCCCTGGGATAACCCCTTCCCCTCCCAATTCTACTGGCCTCTTGGTCAGGCTCAAGCTAGCACTTGGGGGGGGGACATTGAATCTAACCCTGGTCCCTTTTCTCTTAACCTTACCCTTAGTGATCCCACCAACCCGCTCTGGGCAAACTCCAGTGGTCTCAAGCTGGTACATATGACTATAGGGAGCTTAAGGCACAAAATGCATGACCTTGAGGCTTGGACCCTACTCTACAAACCTGATATACTAGCTGTGATGGAAACATGGCTAAAGCCTCAAATCTTCCCCCATGAAGCTGACCTGGCTGGCTATCAGGCTATTAGAAAGGACAGAGTGGGGAAAACGGAGGGGGGTCTTATCTACCTCAACTCCTCCCTGAATGTAACCCAGATAGATCTCTCCTCACTAAATGGATCACAGTGTGAGGTACTATTTGTCAAAATACTTCTGGGAGATGCCAAGCCTCTCTTTATAGGGTGTGCCTACCTCCCACCCCAAACTGCCGCCTCCTCTCTTGAATCCCTTACCAATGCCCTCCACAAGCACCCCCTGGGTGAGACCATCCTCCTCAGGGACTTCAATCTAAACTGGCTTTCCCCTGGTGCCTCCACAGTCAAGAATTTGATATTTGACTCTTCACTTACCCAAGTGATTGATCTGCCAACCAGGCTTAATACCAAGTCTGGCAATCATTCCCTACTCGACTGGGTGCTTGTCTCTTGCCCTGACCGGATACGGACTGCTGGGATTATGTCAGACTCCCTGAGCGACCACTCCCCTATTTTCTGTGCCTGGTCCAACAAACCCCACAAAATCGCCACCAGGGTAATTGAAGCAAGGAACTTTAGCAGGTTTGTACCTGCAGACCTCTGCTCTGACCTGCAGAAAATTGACTGGCACCCCATTGTCTTCCTCCCCTCACTCGATGAGGCACTAGAATACTGCACTAAAACATTCCTGTCCCTAGCTAGCCTACATGCCCCCTGGAAGAAACTCAGGGTACAGGGAAAGTGCCACAAATAGCTAAGCCCTAAACTAAAGCAGACAATGCGTCTCCGTGACAAGGCGTGGGGACTCTACAAATCCTCTGGCTCTAAACCTGACTGGGAGAAGTACCAGAATCTGAGGAACATATGCAAAAAAACTGCTAAGCAGGCCAAGTCCAAATTCCTTAGAGACCTCCAAACCAGCCTTCTATGTGACCCAAAGAAATTCTGGGGCCACAAACTCCCTCCTCAAAGGCCCTGCAAAAGCCCAAGATGATCCACTCCTAGTTGGGGATTCATTCACCAATGACCCTGCTAAAATTGCCGACGCTTTCTGTGACTCCTTTGCAAATCCAATCGGATACCTCCCACCCATGCCTGGGACTCCCTTCCACCCCTACATGGACAAGGTGCTACCTCGGCCCTTATTCCACCTGCAACTTGTTGAACCGGGAGCTGTACTTCCCCTCCTATGCAAAATAAATCCAGACTCTTCCCCTGGAAATGACCTCCTAGAACCTCGGCTGTTGAAGGCCGCAGCTCTGGCTATTGCCTGTCCTGTTACCCTGCTCATTAACAGGTCCCTCCATGAAGGAACTGTCCCCAGTAAATGGAAGGTAATGACCATTATCCCCGTCCACAAAAAAGGAACCTGGGACAGAGTGGGAAACTATAGGCCCATCTCTCTTCTCAGCCCCTTGGGGAAAATTCAGGAAAAGACTTGTCTATAATCAACTCCAAGACTACCTCGATCAATACCTACTCCTCTCCAATGTACAGCATAGCTTTAGGAAAGGCCATGGCACTGATACCGCCCTTATCCGTCTAACATCCAACATTCTCATGGCCATGGACCAAGGCATCTCTACGGGCGCCCTATTCGTTGACTTATCCAAGGCCTTTGACCTGGTCAACCATGAACTTCTCCTTGTTATACTTCATCGACTCTGCCTGGATCAGCTCTCACTCTCCTGGTTTATGAGCTATCTGACTAACGGATCCCAAAAAGTCCGCTGGAGAGGAGTACAATCTGGCACTAGACCCATGATCTCTGAAGTACCTCAGGGCTCTATCCTGGGCCCCCTACTATTCTCACTCTTCCTAAATGACATCGAAGGGGACTGTGGGCCCAGCAACTTTATCCTCTAAGCAGATGACATCGTTATCTACTGCAGGGACCCTCAACCTCTTTATCTCCTCCAAACTTCAGGACAGCCTCTCAGCTCGAGGTCTGGTTCACTGCTAACTCCCTACAACTGAATGAAGAAAAAAACAAAGGCAGTCCTCTTCAGAACAAGACACCTGGGCAATGACCATAGTGAGCTACTCCAGCTCTCAACAGCCCAAGGGAGGAAAGTAGATGTCACTGCCAGTTCAAGTATCTTGGGGTTCTCCTTGACCAGGAATTGACCTACAAACTACACATCGATGCTTTAACTAGATCCATACAACAGAGGCTCTGCCTCCTATAATCGATAGGGAAACTCCCTCTCTGGGGAGGCACGACGAGCCATAGCAAACTGTAACCTTCTCCCCTCCATGCTATACAGTTCTCCTCTACTCTACTACAGTCTCTCCAGGAGACAGAGTTAAACAAACTTACCACTCTCTACCACAGAGTAGCCCGCTTTGGAACCAAATCCTCCCCAAGGAGACATCACTGTGAGGCCCTCTCTGACCTACACTGACCCACCCTAAGGCTTAAGCTGGCCTATCCTACTGCCTGTCTGGCCTTTAAATTCACCTCCCTAGGCCACCCGCCTCACCTGAGTGGGCTGCTCACCCCAAAGTCCCTTGACGAACCCTCCAGTCCGCAGCAAGTTCACCTTGCCATCCCTCGCATTCACACCAACCAAGGAAAGCGTTCCTTTCAATATGCGGCTTCCCACTTATGGAACACCCTCCCAGCAAGCCTACTTGACAAACCTTCACTCCTAGGGTTCAAATCTGGCCTCAGAGTGTACCTTCTGGAACTCAGCCTCTGTGGTTGTAATCGCTAGATCATGTCCTTAACTTACCCCCCCATGCCAGCTGACCTATGCCCTCCACTCCTTGGATCGCCTATGGACAATGCTATAAACACTGTTGACCCGACGTAAGCAACTGTTTCAACCCTGTGATTCCTACTATTTCCTGTTCCCCTTGTATATTGCCTACTCCCTGCCTGTACCTACTTTTGTCTATTGTACCTCTATGATTATGTATGCACTCACTGTAACTTAATATGTATTTCACTCAAATCCTATTGTTATTTTTCATCTAATGTATGTAGTCATTGTAACAAACTCCGGGTCGCCCCTGAAAAAGGGATCTCTGGTCTCAGTGGGCATACCCAGTTACCAAAATCTAAATAAATAAAATAACAGCCCAGCTGAAAGTTCCACTTAGCCAATCAGGAGCCAGCATTCTTTGTACCCATTTTATAACAGCCTGCAATGCATGGTACAGCTTTTATAAGCTCCAATCAGATGTTTTCTGAAACAGCCAACTCCCCTCCGCTATCTGTCTTTTTATGGGTCTTACAGCGGTTAGTCCTGGGTCCCCCCTTCTCTGTTTTTATAAATGATCTCCTCAGCTCCCTGTTTGTAAATCCTATATGTATGTCGATGATACCATCATCTTCTTCTCTGGCTGCTCACTCTTTTCCATTGAGAAATCATTTCGGATCAACTTTGACAATGTACAGCAATTGTTGGTTGCCTTCCAGCTTGCCATGAATCAGAAGTAAACAAATTTTTTCAGCAGAGCCATAGCTCTCAACCGTCCTTGATTGTGAAGGACATCTCATTTGTCCTTCTCAAAATTGCTTTGTCCATCACCCATCCCTCATGGGAAAGGTACTTTCCCCACACAGAAAGTACAAAAAAAAAATTCAGATTTTGAAGCAGAAATTCATAATATTCTAATATGATACATCAAAACTAAACACTGTACCAGTATGGGCAAAGGTTTCCCCAGTGTTCTGAGCTTTTATCTGAAACTTTTAGGATAAGTCTCTCATGAGGGTTAGTGCCCTGATTGTCCCTCATTTGAATGCCAGTGTCTCTCATTTCAGTGAAAGTTACATTCCCTATCTGACACCACCATTAATTCCATAACTTTGGATACATTCCTATAAATATCTGGACATGCTCCTTGATCAACACATTGACTACTCCCTCCATATAAAATTACACTGCTGTTAAGTGTTCCTCAAAACTTGGAGCCCTCTAGAGAATTAAAAAAAAAAAAAAAAAAAAAAAAGGCTTCCTCTTGAGAAGCAGGAAAACTGTAGTTGAACATTCCATCTTCAGCCTACGCAGCTACTGGGGGTGTGGTATTCTCCTGAGCTTCTAACATCACACTCTCCAAGCTCTCCACTTTTCAATGCCCTCTGCATATTTTCTCCGGCTTGCTCTCCCTGAACTCAGCACTGTACTATGTACGAAAAGCTAGCCTGAGTCTGACTCCCTTTGAAGCACTCTCTCTATATTACCAGTTAGGTGCTAAATACTGACTGGGCACACTAGCCAAGTACCCCAGTAAGATATTTACCTCTGCCTCCAGTGTCTCCTATTCCATATTCCTTATGGTCAGAGGTAGGTAATAGATTCCAAATCCCCCACTGCAGACACAGTGTGGGCCAAGCCCTACTCGGGTATAGAATGGCTCACACTTGAATAGCTTCCCTACTTCACTCACATCCATCTAAAATCTCCTGTCTGTTCAGTGGAGCCAGGGACATCTGTGGAGAATAGAACCTCCTTTTTTACACAGCTTAAATTGCCTTCCCTAGATGAATCACAGGCCACGACCTTAGAGGCACGATTTTCCCAATCAGAGATTATGGATGCCATTCAGAAACTGAAACCTGCACGCTGTCCGAGTCCTGATGGGTTCATATCGGAATGGTACCGTAAATTTTCGAAAATCCTTCTTCCACAACTGCATTCTTTATACAATGAAATCGCAAAGGGAGAATCCTCACCTCCACCTTCATGGTGCTGTGCCACCTTAGTCCCTATACCGAAACCTGATAAAGACCAACCAATCCCACGGCATATCGCCCAATTTCTATTCTAAATCTTGATAAGATATTTACCACCATTTGGGCTAACGGAATAGAACATTTCCTCTCATTTATTGTTAATTTGGATCAATCAGGATTTATTAAAGGCTGTACAACAGCGGATAATGTACGTAAAATACTGATCCTGCAAGTATATGTTATTAAAAGACAGGTGCCAATGGCCTTTGTCAGCCTTGATGCAGAAAAGGCATTTGACAGGGTTTCCTGGTCCTTTCTCTGGGAGGCCCTGTGGAGCTTTCATTTTCCGGCCTCTTTCATAGCCTGCTTACAAAATTTATACACTTCTCCCAGGGCCTACCTTAGGGTTAATGGAAATATCTCCACTCCAATTCCAGAAGGTCATGGCACATGACAGGGGTGCCCCCTCTCCCCAGCCCTATTTGCCCTTTATATGGAGCCACTGGCCCAAGCAATAAGGGAGGCAGGGGAGATAGAGGGTATACCCATTGCTCAACATGAATACAAGATTAGTTTATTCACCGATGTCTTGTTATCCCTGACCTCCCCTGGGACTTCAAGCCCTTCTGCTTGGAATATTTTGAAGAGATTCGAGGGCTAACAGGCTTTAAACTAAATGATTCAAAGACGGAAATACTAATATAGAAATTTTACCCCCCCCAGCAACTTTAAAACTGACATATCCCTTCAGATGGCTGGCCACAAAAATAAAATACCTAGGCATTAATTTACCCCTTAATCCAGAGGTCCTTGAACTGGTAAATTATGAACCCTTAACTCTTAACATACAATCTGACCTGACCGGATGGGCCTCTCACTTTTCTCTTTCCACCAAAGAATAGCTACCATTAAAATGAATATTTTACTGCGTCTTCTGTACCTTATACAGAATCTTCCTGGCTTCCCATCATCCTTTTCTCAAATCTTGGGATAAGTTAATATTGTCCTTTATTTGGGGGCAGCGACATCCCAGGATTAAATTATCCATCCTCAAACTTTCCTTGGCTCAAGGAGGAGTGACTCTTCTGGACCTCATTTTATATGCTAAAGTGGTGTTTCTCTGAACAATATTGATGTGGCTAGCAGGAGATTGCCAGACTCCCTGGAAAAATCTTGAATTTCAAATTAATTACTTATTTGATATAGCCAAAATAATCTTTTCTTCGGAGAGTCGCTCTGTACCTCAAGGAGCATTCACTAAAATAACTGCACAAACATACCAAATATGGAGGAGATTGAGACGGACTAAAAATATACGTCCCACCGATGAAAATTGTAAATTAATCTTGGAGAATGAGTCATTCCTCCCAAACATATCTGACCTCTCCTTCAAAAGATGGAGGTGGTTAGGTCTTAGGGTTGCCACCTGTCAGGTTTTTTACCTGGTGATCAGGTTTTCAGGGTCCTTGTCAGGTAATCCGGTTTTGCTCTGTGCTGGTCAGGTTTTTGGACCATTTTGAGTGCCCACATACTTTTTAAACAGATTTTGTAATCTTATTCATTGTTTCAACTACATGACCAGGTTACAAACAAGTTCTGTTGTCAATATAGTCTTTTGTTTGTGAAAGCTGTTATCCTGGGAGGTGTAAAGTATGGCCATTAACACCATTAGCACTTACTTAACCTAATCTTTTTCACTGCATCTTAATGTGGCATAGCAGCAAAGCTGCCCCAACCTTTTGTAACAACACAGCCAGTTGTCTTCCACATTCATGTATTTTCATCTCTAACAGAATTTATGCATTTTAATTGTTTAACATTATTTTTTTCCTCAAGAAAAAAAGTATATCTCCGCAAAGACATAGGATGGAAGCTGTCCAGAGGAGGGCAACTAAAATGGTGCAGGGTCTGCACTGGAAGACATATGAAGAGAGACTAAAGGAGCTTAATATGTATAGCCTCGAGGAAAGGAGGGAGAGGGGGACATGATAGAAACTTTCAAGTGCCTCAAGGGAATCAACAAAGTCCAAGAGGGTAGCATCTTTCAGAAAAAGAGGTGTGCAAGAACAAGGGGGCACAATTTAAAGATGGGGGGGCGGCGGCTCAGAGGTAATGTAAGGAAGTATTTTTTCACAGAGAGGGTTGTGGATGCATGGAATGGCCTTCCGGAGGAGGTTGTGGAGTCAAAAACAGTGGTGGAATTCAAGTGTGCATGGGACAGTCATAAGGCAATTCTAGGGGGTGGGGGTAGGAAAAAGTAGGCTGCTGGTTAACTAGGATCTGCAGTGTATCCATTAGGAAGGGAAATAGGCAGACTGGGTGGGCCAAGTGGTCCTTATCTGCCATCAAATTCTATGTTTCTATGGTCACCACGTTGACTTTGAAATAGTACTGTGGACATGAAAAGGAAACGGAGACAGAAAAGTATGTAAAGTACACACTTCATAGGAAACAATTTCTTTATTATGTATTATGTACCATGTGTACTGTTGTATGCTATTTACAGTATTTCCTTTGTCTCCCCCCAGATCATACGTGCAAATTTGATTTTTATTTTATATTTGTATATGTATCTGGTAAACCAATGTTAATAAATAAATACATAGACACATAAATAAATAACTAAGAAGAACCTGGGAAAGTAATGTTAACAGGTACAGTATCTTAACAGTTTTGTTGAAGTACTGCTTTGAGTGTTGTCTTTTATTGATATAACAAATGACTTTCTAGGAGGAGCAATACATGATGAGTCATGAAAAGGGGTGGGGCTAGGGGCGAAGCTTAGGATCCGGTTTTTGCCTCATCCAAAAGTGGCAACCCCATTAGGTCTCTCCCACTTTTATCAATTTTTATTACCCCACGGTATATGCCCCTTTAACTCCCTAAAATCCCAATTTAATCTACGACAGTCTGACCAATTTCGCTACTTCCAGGTCCGCAACCATATTTTAAGAAACTCATACATCCAACATATTTTGTCGACCATGAGCTCTGGACTGTTAAAATCTTTTGAGATGGCTATGCAGGGAGGATGGGAAAGTCATCTTATTGGCAACTTATATAGGGCTCTGAGGGAAGGGTCGGTAACTAATACAAAACCCACTTTAATGGAATGGAATAAAGACCTGGACCTAGATATTCCCTGGGACACCTGGATGGAGGAAACTACTCCAGCTATCAAAATAACCTCCTCCCGCACATGGTATGATTTTGCCTGGAAGTGCCAGATGAAATATTTCTGTTCTGCTGCGGTTCTCAGGCACTACCTACCCGAGAGGTATGGTTGGTGCTGGCGCAACTGTGGCTGTCAATGCACCTCACTAGGCCACATCTTTTGGCTATGTCGATACTTAATGCCATTTTACTTATCACTTCAAACAGAATTTTCAAAATGCCTGGATGAATTGATTGAACTTACAGGCGAACAGGTTCTGCTGTCCATTTACCCCGATCACTCTCCACCCTGGCAAAAATTACTTCTTTCAGTCTTCCTGTTGGCAGCTAAGAAGGCTTTAACCAGAAGATGGATGACCAATAAGGTTCCTACAGTCAGACTGGAGATCTACTATGAAACAGATATTTTGAATTTGAGGCCTTCAGTATAATATATCAACATAAAGGGCCAAATTGTATGTGGAAGTGGCAGAAATGGGTAATCTATCAAGCTTTAGTAGACCTTGACTTTTCCCCTTAATCAGGAAAGTGGGATGGAGAGAGACTCCCAAGGATGGGGGACGACTGGAGGGGACCAAAGGGAGAGACAGAGAAAAAGGAAAATAATTCAAGGGGGAGAGGTTACACTTGAAATGTTGGAGTTGTGGTTTTAAAGATAGGTCAGTCACTTGAAGACCACAGAACATAAATGATATGGTTGAAATATATGAAAAGTATGGTTATTCCCTAGTACCAACAATGATATAGTGTACAATACATCTCTGGATATTACCATTGAGAAATTTACTATGTTTCCTGTACCAGAAATAAAGTAATATTGTAAGACACTTGTATAAATGAAATGTGTGACTGCTAAAACTAATAAAAATTAAATTTAAAAAAATAAATAAAAAGTTTCCTGTCTGCAAAGGCTAGGTTCAATGAGTATTTCAAAGCCCCACCAACTTGTCACAATTGCTTTAGAGATGGCATAAAATAAATTTTATGAGAAGGGCAAGCTGGGGCCCTAGGCCCGAGAGAAATCTGGGGCCCCCCTCTTGCCGCATCTGTGCCACATTGCCACAATCACACCCCTTAGCCACAACCGCACCCCTTCACTGTGACTGCACCCCTTTGCCACTGCAATTCAGTTACTGAAACCTGACAAATATTTTCTTACTGTCCTTAGAAAGTGGCAGAAAACTTCAATAACCTAACAAACATGCTTCAAAATGAACAAAACTAATATCAGCATAAAAAACAGCAGTGATCAGAGTTTTAATCATTTGGAGAAAATAATTACCAATTGGCCAGGTGAAACGTCATGAATTGCACGTCTCCAACCACTCACCCACACACCCACACACATGCTAGCTGTTTTGGTGTTTTCAGGTGCAGGAGTTCAGTTGGTGGTTTACTAAAGGAGTCATGAACTGTGGATAATACAATACAAAGTGAGTGATTGTTGCAAGAAGTCATTCCCAGAATCAAACATTTCTGTTGAGAAGTAAATCAAGATCAACAAATGGCAGGATTTACTGATGGGATCCTGGAAATACATTTTTGTTCAGCCTGGAAACAAAGCTATGTCAAGGTCAGAACTTCAAATTGAGGGAGATGAGGAAAATGGTAGACCCTACTGGTTGAGCAGTGGCCTTCATGTGCATAGTTGGAACTCTACAGTATAATAAAAAGCAGTTATAAGAAAATGTCCCCATTGTGCCCTATGGAGTATGTCCCATGCTCTTATTTAAACTGACATCACAAAATGTGCTGGCATGGGGGGTGTCTCAGAGTACGGAAAAGAGCAAGCATTTTGGGTTCTCAACCTTGTACTGTACTGTATACACTGTATATACTTTTTTTTCCTCGTATATTATTGCTTTTTGTATACCTGCTTCTGTACTGTACTTTGATGCATTCATGACCAGGTCTGCCTTGCAAATGAGCCTTGCTCAATGGTGCTGCCAGGATAAATAAAGATTTTGATCGATTGATTTGATTGAAATATGATCCCTTCCCTCTGTGTATAATGGCACAGATAAATTAAAATATATATATTTAACAGGGGCCAGGTAAGCTTTCTTACAGGTTTTTTTTTTTTGGTGGGGGTCCAAAGTACGGAGTTGCTCTTTAAATGGTTATAGCTCTGCTTTGCACGATGATCCCAGCTTATAATGGGAGCAGCTAGTGAAATCATGCATTTTCTCTGTCAGGACTTTTATCAACACTAGCTGGCATTTATCTCTCTATCTACAGATAGATAGAGACAAACACACACACACACACACACACACACACACACACACACACACACACAATGGGGTGAAGCAATAACAATTCCAATAGATAAGAATATTGTCACTGCTGTTGAATACCATGCTGCTGATGCAGACACAGTGATATATTCAGACGAATATACCTACTCTCTCTCTCTCCGCAAGTGATATTGCAACACTCATTACATCAGTACCCACAGCACAACGCTAAATGTGTTCTTGACAATGCCTATTAAGCTGCTACTGACTCCAAACTTATGTACTCTCCCCTCCCCTTGTGATGATTATCCTTTGTAAATGAGCTTTTAGCTCAAAAGGTTGTAATTCAGATTACTAAATAATTAAATACATAAATGACACCTTCGTTCACAGCAACCAAGTAATTCCCTGCACCTCAAACTCCAGCACCCAGCACAACATCCCCATGCTAGCTGTGCTGCTGCTTCTAAAGTTGCAACTTGCACTGCCGGGGAAGCTGCGGTAAAACACTGGCTTACAAAAGATAGCTGGTTCTACTAAAGAAAACAGTACCAGAGAATCAAACCCACACACGTCCTAAACGGCAGAAAACATGAATAATATTTATTTTCTACCACTTACTTCTGAGATTCACAGTCGTCCTGCAGTTCCACATTAATCCCTGCCCCCAGACCAACATAAACCAACTACAACACACGCAACACCCAACAAGCAACTAGGAACCAATCAAAACACACACCCATTCAAGAAAACCAACCAATTGGCAACCACACCTACCCCATTCATAACCCACTGCTCCAGTCACAAACCACACTACAAATAAACAGTACTCGGATTTAAAACAAATAACGTGGAGCCCCCACTGAATAAAATCTCACACATGATGGGCAACTTGTGGCAACCCTAACACCTCATTTCCATACTTCATTTCAACCCTGATGCATTAATGAAGTTTATTGCAATTTATTTCCTTACTTTTTCAGATGGTACAATAGTAACTTTATTTTACTGTGGGAGTGCAGGGTGTGAATCCCTCCATCCAGATAGTACAACAGTATCCATATGTCATGGTGGTAGTTTTGGGTCCTTTGGATCCTGCACTCCCGTCCTATCCTTCCACAGATGCATATGTAACCCCCCTGTTACCCAAGGTTACAAGAATCCCAGTTAGACCTAGTGGAAGGCAAGGAAGGCAGCTTGTGAAATCCCAGTTAAATGGATTTCACACTGTCTCACTCTGTTCTCAGTCTCAGCTGAGACTGAGGGATGACATCATTTTAGAACTGTCGCAGCTGCATAAGCCACAATGGAATGCTGCAGATGGAGGTTAGGATAGAATGTTGGGGAATTTGAAGTCAGTCTGTAGTAGTTCAGTAGTGGGCTCAGCAGCGAGAAAGTGTGCGCTGCAGCTGCAGGCCTTCAGAGCCCTTAGCACTGTCAGAGAGCTACCTGTCCTGTAGGGTGTGTGTTCACCAGAAGAGGAACATCCAAAGTGTTAGGCTGAAGTGGTAGAGACCGCTTCCAGTGGTTTTGGGCCCCATCCCTGCGGGGATGGGGAGGGGGAGAAACCAGCCTGCTTCCAGGGGCACTCCCCTGGCCCGGCTAAAGGGAAAAGAAACTGCCTAAGGAAGATTTGTGCTGAGGCACTCAGAAGTTTGTGTGTTTTTGAAGAGAGAGAAAAAGGAAAAGCCTGTGGGGCACCTGCAACCAAGGGTGAGTCTGCTCTGACAAAGGGCCTATGTTTTCACCAGAGACTGTGTGTGTCCTAAGAATTGTTACTGTGGGTCAGGAAAGGACAGCCAAGTACCATTCTTAGAAGCTTGCACAGAAACATAGAATTTGACGGCAGATAAGGACTGCTTGGCCAACCTAGTCTGCCCATTTCCCTACCTAATGGATAAGCTGCAGATCCTAGTTAAACAGCCTACTTCTCCTACCCCCACTAGAATTACTTTATGTCTGTCCTATGCATTCTCAAATTCCCCCACTGTTTTTGACTCCACAACCTCCTCCGGAAGGCCGTTCCATCCATCAACAACTCTCTCTGTGAAAAATATACTTCCTTACATTACCTCTGAGCCGTCCCCCCTCTATCTTCAAATTGTGCCACCTTGTTCTTGCACATCTCTTTCTGAAAGATGCTACCCTCTTGGACTTTGTTGATTCCCCTGAGGTACTTGAAAGTTTCTATCACATCCCCTCTCTCCCTTCTTCAAGTGTATACATATTAAGCTCCTTTAGTCTTTCTTCGTATGTCTTCTGGTGCAGACCCTGCACCATTTTGGTTGCCCTCCTCTGGACAGCCTCCACTCTGTCTATGTCTTTACGGAGATGGGGTCTCCAGAACTTGTGGGATTTGGACTGTTAGTCGGGGTCTAGAGAAATGGACACAGCTACTTAATAAGCCAGCTTCAAGTCAGCACATTTGAAGTTAAAAGCTAGTAGATTAAATGTGAAATACATTTATGGATAATCTACATGGGAAAGTGTTTTCAGAGATGAGGTGTTAAAGTCCAGAGGAATGGCCGGGTATAAATTATGGGAGCAAGAGGTGGGAGACCCCCCATCTGGCGTAACCAGATTCACCTCCACAGGTTCGCTTTGGGACAACTGTTGCTTTCCCTCGGGTACTTGGCCAGTGCTTGAGGAAAGTACCCAGACGTGGGATTGTTGAAGAAGATTCCCTGATGGAGCCAGAAGTGCTCAGGGGTGGTATAGGGAGCCACCAGTAACTCTCCATGACAAATGGATAAGTAGTCCAAGGGCTGGCAAGGGAGCAGAGCCAGGGAAACCAAGGAAGAGTAAAACTAAGGCAGTGTGCCCGGTGTGTTGCTAAACCCAAGGGTTTAAGATTTAAGAAGATGCGTGTCTGTGGAGGAAAATCTGCATTACCAGGAGTGTAGCCCCATGGGGCTCCGTCTATGCTTTATTGTTCCTCTTTGTTGTGAATAAAAGCCACACTTTAGAATCCCAACTCCTTGTATGGACATTCAATTATTGCTTCCTGTGTCCGGATTACTTGGGTACCCCTGTGCAGAGTAGTTAAACCTAGCCAACACACAGAGTGACATTTTTCTCCCCGAGCCCAGGTCCCAGGTAGGGGGTTACATAATGGAGGCACCGCACAGCACTAATAACACAAAAAATGCCATCAACCCGACCACTGGAGACTCCCACCTGGTAGTTGTGGCCAAGCCCTGGGTTACACATTTATGTATGTAGCTGTGGAAACACTGGGTTCTGTGGCCCTGTGCTTCCACACAGTAAAGGTTACGAGCAGGCATAGCAAAAGTGCAAGAAATAGTCATAACTGCCATATTAAATAATTTTTACCTCAAATGTTCAACATAACTTTCTTTTAACCTCACCGCATGTACCCAGTACAGAAAACTTTCAAATCTCTGTCGAAATGTAATTCTGTGCAATTGTAAGGCAGTTTTGCACCATAGGTGCAGAAAAACATTTTTTGCAGCATTTAAAAAATTACAGCTATACTATTCATGAGGTGGTGGTGAAGAAATGGCAATGTTGAAAATCTGGAGTGAAAACATGAAAAATTGGGAAAGTTAGGAGTGTGCATAGAAACTGCGCAATGCACACTCGTAACATGGTCATTTTTAGAAATTTTTTCACCTAATGTTCATCATGGGCTTTTTGGGACCTCCCATCATGAACAGTGACACGGATTTTGTTAATCCACCCCGAAAGTTGAGTTTGCACAGCGACCGTGCCATTCTGTGCCACAGGTGTTAAACATATTTCAGGCAGGACATGAAAAATGACAGCTGTACTGTTCATAAGGAGATGTGAAAAAAAATCTGGAGTGAAAATATTTGAAATTGGTGAACTTACAAGCTGTGCGTAGAAACTGTAGCGCTTGCACTTCTAGCAGTTATGTTTTGGAATTTTTCACCAAATTTGCAATATGGGCTTTTTGGGACCCCACCTCATGAACAGCGGTGCTGTCATTTCGTTACTCGGTCGCAAAAGGTGATTCCATGCAGCGACTGCAAAATCACCTTTCGGGACAGAGTAACGAAATGACTATTTATTTATTTACGAGTTTTACCAGGTTGGCTTACTGAGCAACATGCTCGATTCCAGATGCGACCTGGGGTCCGAGACCCACATACATAAATTGGAAATGCTGACAGTACAGAAATGAGCAAATGCTTGTACATAACATTTTAGGAGAAAAATTACAGCCAAGGGTAGGATACATACAATCAGTATAACGACACAGAGGGTAGAGTACAGTACAATACATATTAGTTTATAGCAGCGTGACATTTGGATAAAATTCCTTATTTGAAACAGGAGCAACTGGAGGAGAAATGTGCCCTGAGTAATTGGTTACGTAGGGAGGGGTTTGGTGCATGTCTGATGGGGCAGGTAGGGCATTCCAGGTCTGAGGTATACGGTAATTAAAAGCGGCCTGGCCTTTGGATGTGTGCATAAGTGGGACATGGAACAGTTTAGGGTCTGTCCTTCTAAGGGAGTACGTAGGTGATGGTTGGAGAGGACAGAGGTCAGGTAGGGGGGAAGGGAGTGGGACCAATATTTGGCTGCGAATCTAGCGCAGTTGGATTGTCTGCGGTTATGTAGGGACGGTAGGGTTAATGGGCTGTAGAGGTCGCAGTGGTGTGTTGATTGGGGGCAGCCAAGGATGAAATGGCAGAAGGAGTGGAACAGGGTGTCTAGGCTGGCCAGGGTGGACCGGGGGATGGAGTAAACTATATCACCGTAGTCGATTATGGAAAGGATCATTTTTTGCACAATGGCATGTCTTGTCTGTATGGGGAGGCAGCTTTTGTTACGGTGTAGTGCAGCAAGCTTAGGGAGCAGCCGCTTGTGTAGAGAGATGATGTGGGCCGAGAAATCTAGCTGTTGGTCTAGCCAGATGCCCAGGTATCAAGCTCGTACAGTTTTCCAGGGGAGTTCCATCCAGGGTTTTGAAAGGGGGGCTGGAGCCTGGGGGCTTGGCGGGAGAGTCTTTGTGGAGTACCAAAAGTTAAGGATATAGTTTTTTTTAGAGTTAAGAAATAGCTGGTTAGACCTGAACCAGTTCTGGATAGCATTAAAATCTTCCTGGAGGTGGGTAGCTACACTGAGTGCTGTGGGACCAGAGGTGTATAGGACAGTGTCATCTGCGCACATCTGGATGGAGTTGGATAGCTACACTGAGTGCTGTGGGACCAGAGGAGCAGAGGACAGTGTCATCTGCACACATCTGGATGGAGGAGTAGGAGCACGCTGCTGGGAGATCATTTAGAAAGACGGACAAGAGTAGAGGACCCAGGACTGAGCCTTGGGGGACACCTGCAGGGACAGGCAATGGGTGGGAGGTGTGAGAGGCTATTTTGACTACTTGTCTCCTGCCTACTAGGTAGTCATGGAACCAGTTAGTGGCCTGAGTGGAGAGCCCTGCACAGGTGAGTTTGGAGAGGAGTAGGGAGTGGGAGACAGTGTCAAAGGCTTTGGCTAGGTCAATGAAAATGGCAGAGGTGATGTGTCCTTTGTCCATACTCATGAGGATATCGCCTGTGACATGAAGTAGGGAGGTGGTGGTTGAGTGGGATTTACAGAAGCCTGACTGGAAAGGAGTGAAAGAGGAGGAGGCATCTAGGTACAGAGTGAGTTGGGACAGGACCAGTCATTCCTGTAGTTTGGCCAGGATAGGAAGAAGGAAGATGGGTCAGTAATTTCCTGGGGAGGAGGGGTCATCTTCTTTTGGCAGAGGAATAATGGTGGCGAGCTTCCAGGCTGTCGGTATCTTGCCCAGAGTGAAGGATAGATTGAAAAGGTTGGCTAGAGGGGCGGCTATGGCTGGGGCGGAGAGGTAAAGCATCTTAGCGTCCATGGACGTAGGGCATTTCCCTTTGTTTTGGTTTAATGCCCAAAGGGAAAGACAGACATCTGCTTGGGATACTGTGTGGAAGGAGAATGGTGTGGTTGTAGAGGCAGTTTGAGGGGCACATGTGCGGTGGGGAGGAACCATGGGGCGAGTGTGGGGGAGGGAGGAAAGGAGCTTTTCAGCGCAGCTGGCAAAGTGTGTATTAAAAGCTTCAGCTACGTGGATTGGGTCGGAGATGAGGGACCCCTGTACTTGTGTCGGGGGTGCAGGTTGGAAGGGGGGGGGGAGAGCAGGGTTTTGAGAGATTTCCAGAAGTCAGTTGGGTGATTTATATTTTTACTGAAAGCCGATAGGGAGTAGGTTTTTTTTCACTTGGCGAATGCTGTTTGTACACGCGTTACGATGGGATCTGTAAGTAGCGAGGGAGGCCTGAGTGCCTAACTTTTTGTAGTCTTTCCAGGCACAGTCTCTGGCATGGCATTTTCTGATTATGGTCAGCTGAGATCCAGGGGAGATGTGCTCCTCGGACTCTTTTCGTATGTAATGGTGCGTGTATGTCCCAAATTTTAAGGAAGTTTGTTTTGAAAGCCTCGAGAGCTATGTCTATGGAGGGCGCCACTGAGATGAAAGACTAATTTATCTGTCTACGGTCCAACAGGAGGGAGACTAGGTTGACGGAGTTGTAGGATGTGGTGACTAATGTCTTTGGGGGGTGGGGCAGAGGGGCAAGTTGTAGTGGTTCGAGAGGTAGGGGTAGTTGGGGGGGTCGGTAGGTAGAAGTGTGTAGAACCAAATGTCCCATGTGAAAAGAAGGGGGTAGTATAGTAGCACGAATGATACTGTAGTGGACATTTGTCATGGCTTGAGCAAGCGTGTGTGTGTGTAGGCAGTGTAGCAGGGTTGTGGGGTTAGTTTTGGGGGCATAGGCGACTGCTGTACCTTGCATGAGAGAATAGCTGGTGGCAAGGGGGATTTGCTTGCTAGTTGGAGGAAAATGAATAACTAGGTAACAGCAGCATCCTTGCTTGTGATATAATTGTGTGGGTGAAGATTTTGGTTGGGAGCCCTCTGGTGGTCACAGCTGATAAGCTGCAAGTGGAGAAGTGGGCTGATAGGTTTTTGGAGAGTACTGTTAATGTGACAATGCCTATAAAAGGAGGAGCTCACCAAGGGCGGTGGTGGGGAGCCGGCACGCAGCGCTAGCGAGGCAGAAGCAAACAGACACTGGAAGCAGAGCTTCCTTGCTCAGGCAGTAACTACTTTTAAAAATGGTGCCTGTGGCATCTGAAATGGAGTTCCAGATTCCTCGTACCTGTGCTGGGGGCAGGGGGGATCCGTCCATGGAAAGTTGTTTGGGGAGGGCTGATGCACTCCAGGGCCCTCGCGACCCTAACCCGCGTCTGTGCTCCGGGGGGGGGGATCCGTGCCAGTGTTCATGAGGTGGGGTCCCCAAGAACCCCATGTTGAAAACTTGGGGCCAAAATTCTTAAAAATGGCTGAGATATCAACCTAAGTTGACTGCCATTATATGGCACTTATCTTTGATTCTTCAGTTTGGGTTTCGGCTTTGAAGAGTGCAGACGTGTCCGGTCCAGAGAAGGTCGCTGCTCTCAAACTCTAGGCAAGTATGGGGTAAGGTGGGGGTGCTGGGAGGTGGGTGCTCAGTGGGAGGGTGGGAATGGGGAAGGGGGACTGAGGAGACAACAAGGGACAATTTCCTTTTTTGCAAGTTTACAAAAAAAAAAAGCTAAAAAAAGACTTTCGGGGGACTGTACTTTACTTACAGGTATTTTAAAATATTACATACTTCAACACACTGGGGTGGGCTTCCAGTGTGCCATATTAGTGTGGGGGGGCATACATGCCGACATGGGGATTGAGCACCCCGTGTCAGCAATTCAACACCCCAGCTTTGGGGTGGGGGGGCATCCTGTTGTCGGAAGCATTTAATTTTAATTAAAAAAAAAATAAAATGTATATTTAGCACACTGAGGGGGTCCCAGTGTGCCATATTAGTGTGGGGGGGCAGAAAATGCATGCAGACTTGGGGATTGGGTACCCTGATGTCAGCATTTTAAGAATAAGTGCTGGGGCAGTTTTTTCCATTGGGAAATCCACCATTGTGGATCCCTGTTCGTGAGCCCATCCGAGTTTGTGAGGTCTATGAGGACCAGATAGCCCTATCTGACCATCTGGTCATCACACGAACGGGAATTTTGACAGCTGGTGAAAAAGGATTTAAAAAAAACAATCCCCTTTGGCGACCTGTCAAAATCCCCTTTCGCCAAGTGATACCCTTTTGTGAGGTGACAAAATCCCTATTTGTGAGCCAATCCTTATTCACAAGATACGGCCATCTGGTCCAGAAATCAAGGATTTTGACAGGTCGCAAACATGGATCAGCTCGTGAACAAGGATTCTGTCACCTCGTGAAGAAGGATCGTTAGCGAATGACGACCAAGGATTTTACATAGAAACAGATTTTGACGGCAGATAAGGACCGCTTGGCCCACCCAGTCTGCCCATTTCCCTACCTAATGGATAAGCTGCAGATCCTAGTTAACCAGCAGCCTACTTCTTCCTACCCCCACCCCCTAGAATTGCCTTATGGCTGTCCCATGCATGGTTGAATTCCACCACTGTTTTTGACTCCACAACCTCCTCCGGAAGGCCGTTCCATGCATCCTCAACCCTCTCTGTGAAAAAATACTTCCTTAAATTACCTCTGAGCTGCCCCCTTCTATCTTCAAATTGTGCCCCCTTGTTCTTGCACACCTCTTTTTTTGAAAGATGCTACCCTCTTGGACTTTGCTGATTCCCTTGAGATACTTGAAAGTTTCTATCATGTCCCCCCTCTCCCTCCTTTCCTCGAGGCTATACATATTCAAGCTCCTTTAGTCTCTCTTCATATGTCTTCCGGTGCAGACCCTGCACCATTTTAGTTGCCTCCTCTGTACAGCCTCCATTCTATCTATGTCCTTCGGAGATTGGGTCTCCAGAACTGCCAGTACTCCAGATGGGGTCTCACCAACTGTCTGTACAGAGGGATAATAACTTCTCATTTACTGGTGATGCCTCTCCTATGCATCCCAGTATCCCCCAGCCCTCCTTGCTGCCCTCTCACATTGCTTGCCCACCTTAGGTCATCTGATATGACTACCCCAGGTCCCTTTCCATTTTTGTTGTTGTTAGTATCTCACCCCCCATTGTGTACTCTTCCCCTGGGTTTTTGTTTCCCAGGTGCATTACCTTGCACTTCTTAGCATTGAATCAAAGCTGCCATACATTTGACCATTCCTCTAACCTTGCCAAGTCCCTTCTCATCCTTTCCACCCCACCTTGTGCATCAACTCTGTTGCAGATCTTTGTGTCATCTGCAAAGAGACATACTTTTCCTTCCAGTCCCTCTGCAATGTAAACGCTCATAAAGACATTGAAGAGGACCAGTCTCACACTGAACCTCTGGTACCCCACTAGCAACCCCTTTCTTCAGAGTGGACTCCATTTACTATTACTCTCTGTGTCCTATTCTCCAGCCAATTCTTTACCCAGGCTGTCATCTTGGGACCCACTCCCAGGCTGGCTAACTTGTATATTAATCTTTTGTGTGGGACTGTGTCAAATGCCTTGCTAAAGTCTAGGTAGGCCATGTCCATAGCCCCTCCCTGATCTACTACTTGGTCACCCAGTCAAAGAAATCTATCAGATTTGTCTGGCATGACCTTCCCGCTGTGAATCCATGCTGCCTTGGGTCCTGAGCCCCTCTGGCCTCTAGATACTCAACAATTCTTTCCTTCAGAAGTGATTCCATCATTTTCCCCTACCACTGAGGTTAAACTAACAGGTCTGTAGTTTTCTGCTTCTGCCTTGCTCCCACTTTTATGAAGGGGAATCACATCTGCCCTTCTCCAGTCCTCGGGCACCACCCCATCCTCCCATGATTTGTTAAAGAGGGTAGTCAGTGGTGTCACTAGTTCTACCCTTAGTTCTTTTAGAATTCTGGGATGAATCCCATCAGGCCCCATTGCTTTGTCCACCTTCAGTTTTAAGAGTTCTTTCAGAACCCTTTCTTCTGTAAATGGGCTGGTATCAACTTCTGTATCCAGAATGTTTCTACCGTTTGTTTTAGGTACCTCCCCCACTTCCTTTGTAAATACTGAGCAAAAATATTTGTTTAGTATCTCTGCCTTTTCACAGTCACCCTCTGCCCACCCTCCCTCCTCTTTATTAAGCCTCACTAGCCCTCTCTTGGTCTTCCTTCACTCCCTGATGTACCTATAAAAGGTTTTATCCCCCTTCTTAACTGAGTTGGCCATCTTTTCCTCAGTTTGGGCCTTTGCTGTTCTGACTGCCTTCCCAGCTTCCTTTTGCTTTAACTGATACAGTTCTCTGTCCTGCTCCTTCTGTGATTCCTTGTACTTCCTGAATGCTTTCTTTTCTCTTGAACCTTCACTGCCACTTCCTTTGAGAACCATAGTGGTTTCTTACATCGTTTTGTTTTGGTAATTTGCTTCACACAAAGGCTTGTTACCTCTGTGATGGCAGTTTTTATTATTCCCCATTGTTCTTCCACCCCTCCTTCCTGCCCATTTGCTAGTGCATTCCTTAGGCACTCACCCATTTTGGCAAAGTCAGCCCTCCTGAAGTCCAATACTTTTGCCTTTGTATGGCTTGACTCTATTGCTGTGTTTACTGTGAACCATACTGTTCGATGGTCGCTAGTTCCCAGATGGTTACCCACTTCTACAGCTGTGATCCTCTCTCCATCTCCATTTGAGAGAACCAGGTCAAAGATTGCTCCCTCTCAAGTGGGCTCCAATACTAGTTGTCTAAGGCATGCCCCTTGTAGGGCATCTAGAATAACCCCACTCTTTGAAGTGGCTGCTGCAACTGCACTCCAGTTAACATCTGGCATATTCAGATCACCCATCAGCAATATCTCCTCCTTTTCTGCCATTCTAAGTATTCTTTCTATCATTTCCTTGTCCATTTCCTCCCCCTGAGAAGAGGGACTGTATACAACCCCTGTGCGGATTGTGGTGCCATTGCCGGTCTCCAACTTACCCACAGTGCTTCTTCTCCTCCCTGTTTTCCCTTTTGTTCTGTTGCTTTGATTCCTTCCCTTATGTAAAGAGCTACTCCTCCTCCTCCTCCTTTACCCTCCCTGTCCCTCCTGTAGATAGTGTATCCTGGTATGTTTATGTCCCAGTCATGGTTTTGTGTGTACCATGTTTCTGTGACTGCCACACGATATCCAGATGTTCCTCCTCCATCAAGGCCACTAATTCAGGAAGCTTCTTACCCAGACTAGTAAAGTAAAAATGTCCATTTTTACAGAAAAACAAAGCAAAGCCATGGGTTTGTACAGGAGTTTGCCCTAAACAAAACCCATACTTTAACTCACAACACATCCGTGGGACAAGTTATATGGTTTTATTTATGGGGGAAAAAAACAAAACAAGATGGCAGCTCATGAAAAGGGAATTTTTCCTCACGAACAGGGGATTTTATAAATCCCCAATCGCGAGTTGACAAAATCCTGTGTTGGGTTTGTGTCGGGTAGATCGTATCAAACAAACCTTGTAGAGTTCTATGAGTGGGTGACATCAGCACTCAACAGGGGGAGACCAGTGGATGTACTGTTACTGGACTTCAGCAAGGCATTTGATTTGGTCCCTCACATTGGCCTAAGGGAGAAGATGGAGGGGTAGGCCCACTGAAGGTTTGGTGGACTGGAAATTGGCTTTCAGGTCACACTCAGTGGGTAGTGGTCAGAGGGGAGGACTCGTCTCCTAGGGAGGTCATAAGAGGGGTCCCACAGGAATCAGTCCTGGGGCCAATCCTGTTTAAACAACTACATCTCAGATATCAGGGAAGGTATTGGTTGTGAAATGAGTCTCTTTGCAGACGACTAAGCTGGGGGCAGTGGTGGAGGGGAGGAGGGAAGATTGGCCCTGCAACAGGGCCTGAATACTCTGGATAGGTGATCCTGCACCTGGAAATTGAAATTTAACTCCTCCAAGTGCAAGGTGCTTCACCTAGGGCAGGAAAATCCCAACTATGTGCACACCCTGGGGGGGCAGGAGTTGCAGGCCACGGCAGGGGAAAGAAACCTAGCAGTCTTGGTGGATGTTAACATGAATAATTCAGAGCAGTGCAGGAGGGCTGTGGTCAGGGCAAATAGGATGCTGGGATGCATCATGGGGGGGATTACCTCAAGGAACAGGGAGGTGATTTTGCCACTGTACAACAGCCTGGTTAGACCATATCTTGAGTACTGTGTGGAGTTCTGGAGGCCACACGGAAGGATGGACATCCAACTCCTGGAGAGGATTCAGAGGAGAGCAACCAGAATGATCCGGGGCCTGGGGTATATGACACATGAAGAAGAACTAGTGGAGTTCAACCTGTTTTCACTGGAGGAGAGGAGCATACCTCTCAACCTTTTGTCCCCTAAATGTGGAACATTGCCTGTCAAAATGTGGAACAAATAGGCAAAATGTGGAACACTTAATTAAATCTTTACCTAAGAAGCTCAAAACACTGTTAAAATGTTACATTTATGTTCATAAAGTCTGTTGCTAACTGAATAATATATATTTTGCATCATTTACTATGGATTTTGTGCTTTAAAATGTTGACTTTGAATGTGGAACAAGTCCTCACAATGTGGAACATGGAGCTTTTGTGAAGTAAAATGAGGAACGTTCCTCGTAATGTGGTACAGTTGAGAGGTATGGAGAGGAGGGACCGGGGGGACATGATTTGAGGTCTTCAAGTACCTCAGGGGAGTAAATAAGGTAAGCTGAGGTAGGATCTTTAGACTGAAGGAGGGTGGAATCACCAGAGGACACAGCTGGAAGATTGAGGGTGGTAGGATTGGGGGGAAGGAGGAGGTACTTCACCAAGAGAGTGGTGGAACCATGGAATGCACTGCTCAGGGAGCTGGTACAGGCAGCTACAGTGGAGGGATTCAAGAGAGGGTGGAACAGGTATAGACAAGGGGTGAAACAGAGGCTGGTTTGTCCGGGGGGGCAGGACTGGGGGATGGAGTAACAGTGGAAGGAGACAGATAGAAGGCCATGGTACCCAATCAGGGTGCTGAAGCATGAGCAGACTTGATTGACCAACAGGCTCATTCTGCTGGCATCTAGTATGTTAGTAAAAAATGCACATAAATCCAAGACTGTACTGAGCATGCTCAGAAACCGAAAATTAAAAATTATCTTTGAAATGGATTGATATCTTTTCACCAAATCAATGCTGGATTGTTCTTTTGGGCAACCTCTTTCTGCCCTGAAAATTTCAGGCCAAAATTCCAAACAGTGTGGCTGCAGTGCAGTGGGCAAAAATCAGCAAAAAAAAAGCGTTTTTGGGCGCTTTGCTGCATGAAAACCACAAATCCGATCGAATGGAACTTGGCAGATCAGGAGATATACCATTAGAGACCACAAATTCCATGCAAATCTGTTGAATGGTTGCAAAGTTATTAACCTGCAAAATCTGGAGTTTAACATTAAAGTGCCTACTAAACCCCAACTACAGGGGCGTGATTGCACCCCTGTTATTACATATACACATACATGTACAGATAGAGAGAGAGAGAGATACATAGAGACAGTGATCTATCTATCATGCCCTGGTCATTTACTGCATGCTGACACCAACAGTCATTTCAATTCCAGGCATGTTAGAATGAGTTGGCCAGTGCAATGAGGCCCTCACAATTTTTAATTGATGTTTCTATTACAGAGGTCCATCTCAGAGGTATTGTTATCTCTTCTTACATTCAAGTTAAATATGGGTGCTTATTTGACCTAAGAGTTGTCGTATTGGTAAACTAGAACCATGATTATCCTGAACTGCCTAGGCGCTTTATGCTAATAGTAACCAAGGAACACGAAATGTGTAAGGATTGGGACATTTTCCTTGCATGAAAAATTAATGCAAGAAAACTCCTTGCTACATGCAAGAAAGTTTCTTGCTAACATTCAGTGACGCAAAAATAAAAAAATAAAAAAGTGGTGTTCTTGTACTACTGTAGAGGATTTACATCCTGATGTGGGACTAGAACCTATAACCTTCTAGCTCTAAAGGCAAGAGTGCAACCTACTGAGCCATTGAAACCATGCTGGTCAAGTCTTGTGCAAGCAATAACTAATATGCAAGCAATAACCTTGATAATTCTTATATATTTTTAAAAGTAAAAATGTCTTCATTCTGCTCCCAATATTTTTGATCTGAATGTATGAGACCAATCATACAGCTGAGTGCCTGTTAGAGTGGTGTCTACAGCAGTATTTTTTTTTTTTTTACATTTTTTTTCGCCACCTAGCTGCCGGCCGCCCGGTACTTTCAGCCCGGTCACGGGCCGACAGCTTCCACCCTCCAGATCGGCCTCGGGCCCTCCGATACCCCGTGGCTTACCCCCCACAGCAGGGTTGCGGGATGCGGAGGAGGAGGAGGAGACATCCCGCAGAGACCAGGATAGGTCGGAGGGCTGGCCTGGGGCTAATTAAAGCCGTGGCGGGCTTCATGGAGGGCAGCCGGCAGCCATCCATTTTCCGGTTTTCAGGGAGGCGGGGTCGTGCAATGACATCAGACGTCCGCCCCGCCTCCAGAGTGTGTCTGTGCCGGCAGCTGTGTGACTCCCCGGCCTCCGCCAGGGTCACTAGTGCTCTGAGCACTGTCCACCTCCCCCTGAGAAGGAGGCAGTCCATGGGGCCTCTATCCTTCTCCCGGCCAGCCCCTTCCAGCGCCCGAGTCCGTTCCCGAACCCGGGTCGCCGGCGTTCCAAGCGGAAATCCAACCGCTGTGCCGACGGGCCGGCTCATGTCTACAGCAGTATTAAAACAGCAGTACTAGTTATTCAGCAAAAAATTTTTTTTTTTTTTTTGGCAGTAATGTATTCCTGATAATCTTACATTCTTCAATGGGGTATTTTAAATTCAATCAGCTATTTTAAGTCCATGTTTAATTTTAACTTTTGTAATTTCCATGGCTCTACAATAAAGATGGCAGCCACCAGAGTCTTTCAAAAAAAAAAAAATCTCTCCAGGTTAAAGGTAGACCCTCCAACTTTCCAGGAAAGGCTGAATAGATGAATATTTGTGAAATGGAACACCTGACAGCCAGGTTGCACCTTAAGAGGAAAAATACCTGGAGCTGTGGAGCCCCTGAGTGGGCTGGTCTACCGAAGTGGGCTCTCCACCTAGGAAGTCCCCAATTTCCAGATCAGTTAGCCCACAACCCACTCACAGATTAATACTGGCCACTTTTTCCCTTGGATAGTGAATAAAAAGATCCAACTCTCCTTTGGAGATATTATTGGGATTAAAGGGGCACTGTCTGCTTTGCCCCTTCATTTTGCGTCACAGCTGAGCAATGTGCCTTTTGGAACACACCTATCCAATTTATTCTTCAAAATGCCCCCATATATATAAAAATTCATTTTTGTACCCATTCTGCTCATATTTTTCCAAAAATCAACAGTTGCTCGGTATGAGCTCAAAACACCCGCCGCTGGAAGTATCTCCATGTTCAGAATGCAAGTCATGCACGAGCGCAGCCCTGAGGTACAATATTTTTACCATGCCACTAGTAAAATGATATTGCCCCAGTAAGTTCAGAAATTCTGAACAGTTTGTGGTGCTTGTGAACAAAAACCAAACAATGGGGGTATAACAATTGACATTTTTAATCCGGCGTTGAAATCCCATGCCTGCGCAAGTGAGGCATGTACAAGATCCCACGCATGCGCAGGACTAGCACGCTCTTGCACATGCATGACATTTCGGTTCCGGTTTAAAACATGTCAATTGTTATACCCCCATTGCTCGGTTTTTGTTCTCAAGCAGCACAGACTGTTCAGAATGTCTTTACTTACCGGGAAAAAATCATTTTACAAGTGGCATGGTAAAAATATCATACCTCAGGGCTGCGCTTGTGCATGACGTGTGTTCTGAACATGGAGATGCTTCCGCTGGCGGGTGTTTCGAGCTTGTCCCAAGCAAATGTCGATTTTTTCAAACTATCAGCAGAGCAGGTACAAAAACGATTTTATATATATGTATATGGGGGTATTTTAAAGAATAAATTAGATAGGTATGTGCCAAAAGGCATGTTACTCAGCTGTGATGCAAAACGAAGGGGCAAAGTTGACAGTGCCCCTTTAAGTTACCAGCATTTAAATCATACATATTGATGTCCGTCAAAGGGTTAAAAATCAGTAAATGAAATACAGGAGTATTTTACAGTTTAATTTGTTGGTCAAGCTCTGCTCTAACTTTACCTTGGACTCAGCTGGTCAGAGATAATTTGTTTGTTACTTTTAAATCAAGTTCCACTGAGCTCACATTTTTTTTTCTTTTTATGGTTACTTTATCTTGTTATGGACTTAAGACTAGATTATTTTTCAGGTGACTAGGACTTTCCTATCTGATTAGATGGTTACAATAACCATATATATTTTATTAATGCTGTCTCTGTGACACATTAGAAGGATCAAATCTTGATGTAACTGAATATCTTGTGTATATGGTTGTCCAAGTCATGTATACGCTGTATTTGAATAAAATTAAGTTACAAAATAATAAAAAAATATTCTCCCCGGAGGGCACACACTAAGCACTCACTGTATTTATAATGCAAATATGTCAGGGTGTTGTCAGCACATTTCAGATGGCTAGCAGCACCCACCACCCTGATTTGTTTAAATCCATGACTGTTGACGTGGAAAGACCGACAGCTTTTAAAAACTTCAAACTCCTTTTCCTTGCCTTGGGAATGGAGTAAAGCAAAAAAAGACAATCCGATACATTGATTTGGTTTGTCCCAACTGCCCACCAAGTTATTTAAATCATTAACTAGTACTGCTGCTTTAATGTACAGCTGAGGTCATACTAGTATTCTCTGCCTGTGGCTTCACAGTCATTACCATGACAAATAATGAAGTAGCTACAGAGGGACACGAATTCAAGTGGGAAGTAAGAAACAATGGTAGATAAACTAAGATTAAGCCCTGTTTTCATGCAGACTTCCTCAGTAATGACAGAAAGGGGGAATCTAAGAAAGTTGTAAGTAAATATTACATTTTCAAAAAGTTTTTACTGAGGTGCATACAGTTTTTTGCAGCTCAGATTGTACCTAAAGATTTCTACCAGCGCTGTGAAGACATGCAATCTTACATGTAAGTGTACAGAGTACAGCAATCCTCCTTGCACAGTCCCTACAATGTCTCATTCATCCTTAAAGGAAAACTACACCCAAAACTTGAAAAAATATATGCTGTGCAGAGTGTTTTAATTTGTATGTGAAGTTCTAGTGTTTCCTTCCCTCTGACTGGTATTAGGAGTTTTTCCTAAATTAGCCTGCTAGCTTTAGGGTAGTTTTACGACCCCCTGGATATCTTCATATCAAATAGGTTTATTGCATTTCTTTGTCCTACACTGCACCTTGTTTCATGTGATGGTGATGTAGCAGAGCCCATAAATCCAGCAGAAAGCACTGCATTACAATCAGCTCACAACAATAGAGATGGCTATATTTTAAAATCTGTAGAATTCAGCTTGGTGACCACCCTCATCCTAAATGTTTTACTGTCCTGAAAAACTTTGCTGCTGGTAATTTTTGTGCAGCTTGTAAAGCTTCCAAGATATTTAGTTTGTTTGGCATGTGTGTGCTGAATGTTGGGTCTCTCTTACATCAGTCACATGGGACAAGATGCACTGTGGGAAGAAGAAATACAATTACACTATCAGGTATGAAGATCCCCAGGGGTCGTAAAACTAGCATAGAGCTAGCAGGCTAATTTGGGAAAAACTCCTAATACCAGTCAGAGGGAAGGAAACACTAGAACTTCACATACAAATTAAAACACTCTGCACAACATATATTTTTTTCAAGTTTTGGGTGTAGTTTTCCTTTAAACTTCCGTGTTTGACTAGTGTAAGGACAGGATTTTGTCACCACTATTTTCTTGCAAACACATACATGTTTGTCAGAATAGTGTGAGAAAATTCTGTACTTAACCTAGTCAAGAAACATTTAAGTGCAATTATTTTGTACCATGCTACATTATACACTTGCAGAGTTCTTGACTAGTGTTAAAATGTGTACTGTGATCTTGCAAAAACCTTGTGTGTACTTTTTTCTATTTTATTTATTGAGAACTCGGAATTACAAACTGTTACTTGCAATAATCTTGCATTTCTTTATGTAAGAAAATTGACAGTCTGTATCAGATACAATTCTTGCAGTTATGCAAAGAACTTACAGTAAGTGTGACACTAATTGCATTCTCATATGTTGTTTTTACAAATCCTGCATGATCAGTCATAAAGCTTACATTTATTTCAGTAAGAGTAGGTACCCCAGCGGACACTCTTGAGTAAGTGCAAATCACCCCACCTGTTCCATCTTCCTGTAACAAAATAAAGGCAATTATGAAATAGGTTTAAAACAGTCATGCTACTTACACAAGGTGGGGAAATGTAGAATCAACGAAGATCAAGCCAAGGAAGGAAGAGCAGTGACCAGACTGTATTAGGGTATAAGATAACAGAGAAGTAGCAGTTCTGTAGCTGCACTGACTTCTTCCACCTTCAGAGGCTGGCTGTGTGTTGACTGGCAGGGGCTGGCAATTTCTCAGGACCTGCAATAAAATGTGTAAACTGTAAGGAAATCACCAGAAATTGGGAGTGTCAACTGCAGGAGGAACCTGGGCAGGATAATGCTTGTGGATGGAGGTGTTAATTCCTGGCTTAATGGAGGGGGGAGGGGCGGTTGTTGTGGGACTGGGGGCTCTGTAACAGATGGGATAGATCACACTGTAGACAGCAGACTTGAGACAGTTTACAGGGAAGCAGGGACTGCACACATTGGTTCCAAGGCAATACTGTAGGACTCTGGACCCCCCTCACCACACTTGTGCAGTGTTTAGAAAAAAATATAGTATTTGAAATCAACAGTCACACGCTTCACCATACTGCCTCTCACACTGTCAGACTGTGCGGTACAGAATGTACATGCAGCTTTTCAGAAATAAATGTTTGCTACTTGAGAAACATGCACTGCTGTGCTCTGGAAAGGTGTTTTGTGTGACTGACTACGCATATGATGACTACCATTTGCACTGGGGGACTCCACCTCCACCCCCCCATTTCTGTAGTAATTCTTTTTTATTTGTTTTATTTTATTATTTTGATGGTGATACTGAAGGATTAAGGCCAGATCGCATCACTGTGCAGCTTTCAGAGACTACTCGATAATGTGTCTCTTGAAGATGAGCGAGCGAGTGAAACTACATGCGCTCTCTACACAATCAAATCAAGCATGACACTAAAGTGACGTGCACTGGTGCACAATATAGAATAGGCACCATAATATTTGTTTGTTTCTTCTGTGGGGGTGCTCCACCCCTCAGGTCCTTTCAGTAACTTTCAAAACATTTTCAACTATTATGTGGTGTATATTCAGATCACCGTTTATTTAACTACTTACTATGTCATATTACCATCACTGTTCTACAATTTACCATTGCATTGGGCATAGACGGGAAGAGTCATGACCGAGTGGCGTTGCTTTAGACGCAAGCCGCTTACTGTAATCCTTTCTGGTTTCCTTGCACAACTGGCCTCAATCCTTCAGTATCACCATTTTGATAGCCCGGGTAAGGCCTATTTGGCACAAATGCCAGTTTTCAGGGGTGAGCTGGGAGCATTGGGGTGGTTAAGTGACTTGCTCAGAGTCACACAGTATGCAAGTGGAAGAGGAATTGGAAGGGAGTTTGTATTTATTTTGATTTCAGTTTTGCATGCAGGACTTTTGTTTTCGTTGCGGGCTCCGCCCCCAGACACCCCCCCGTCTCTGCAGTGATACAGTAATTGGATGAGAGTTTGTGTTTGTGTTTATTTCAGTGGCACACAGCAGTGGTAAACAGATGCAGCAAGTGTACTGCCCTCCGAAATCCCCTTCATGTAGGAGCACCGGAGCGCAAGTACCGTACATCTCCCAAGAAAATTTGCACAAGGGGGGGTCCAGAGTGCTACGGTATCTTCGATTCCAACACCTATGCACCACACTGCATACTCCATCTGTGTAAAGACAAATCAGAACATCACACCCTCAGCTGTATCCGATGACACACATGCCAAGGAATGGTTCAGGTTGGGAGGCAGATCAGTCTAGAAGTTAGAGAGCTCTGAACCTGAAGCTGAAATCCCACAGGCTCCACTTTTTTTTTTTTTTTTATAAAATTTAGTTTTTTTGTTGACCGGGTAAGTGCACTAGACAAATCCTGCCTATTTTCAGGCACGACCCGGGGGAGGGGGATACAGATGAATGCCAGCCGACCTTGAACCAGATGAAGCTGTTTGTGGTATTTTTAGTGAATGGGGGAAATTTGGCCAGGACACCGGGGAAATTCCCCTACCCTTTGCCTGCAGGGGGCCTTGCTTCCTGTGAGCAGAGGGAACCCTTTTGTCTGCGGTACCAAGATGGCGGATGACAATGTGGTTGCTGGTGGAATTGCTGGAGATATTTTGGATTCTGACCGGACTACAGCTTCACCCATGGAGTCAAGAATACCTGACATTACCTCTGAAGAAACTACAAGGCTGCAATCTGCAGAAAGAAATACTGAAGATACCACTTTAAATGAATTGCCAGACAATCATCAAGAAGACTTGCCTCAGACACCACTTTACCCAGTTTCAGGAACTCAGAGCACTTCTAATGACACAGAAAATTATCTGCGAAGCATGTATTTTGCACACAAGGACTTTCTTATTGGTCTAATGCACTCTGATTCACAGTTTTCCTCACAGCCTTTTTTGTCAACTTACCCTGCAGCAGCCACTTCTGATGTGACTCCTAGCACCAGAAATGCCACAAACTCTGTATGTGAGACTCCCTATCTCTTTGCAACTACGGGACAGTCATCGCACCGCAGGGGACATTGAGAGCATTTGGTCACCCACGTCAGCGCTCCATGCTGCTGGCTGGCAGCAACATTCAGAAGGAGCACCCTGGACCTCCCCAAAGGCTGTTTCAGCCCAGGAAATCATCTCTGAGGCTCGCAACGAACTCCGATCTTCAGAAGACACACCATTACCGATGAAAACAGTTCCAGAACCAGTATCTTTCCCTACTAATGCTTCAAGCACACCTGCTGTCTCCCGAACAACACCTGACGTCACAGATACTGTCACGGGCCCCAACTTAGCCAGACATGAATCTAATTCATCCTCCTCGACTTCAGAACATAATTTAGCTGGTATATCTGAGCCACTTGGTCCACAGCCTGAAGGTGAGGGCACTAACTCGACCCCATTTAAACTCAGTGATCTGTTCACAAACTTAGGTGAGCCAGCACAGTGAAGGAATGCTGTACAAATGAAGTTCATGGGGGACATTGCTATAAGCCCTGACAGAAGAACTGTATTTCATAGTATGTTGCGGGACTCTTTAGGGATAGGGGCAACAGAATTATTTGCCTTCATTCATGTGCATGGGGAATCTGTGTATGACTTAAGTTTTAAAAATGTGTACACTTTGGAGAAATTCTGGGAGAAATACAGTATGAGCATGTAAAACATCTGCCACTCTGGGCTCCCTTTATGGACATCCCCCTCACGAAACCAAGAGTGAAAATTGTTACCTTACTGTTTCGTAGCGAGGGGGTGAGCATAGCAGACGTCCAGTACTGGCTCAGGCAGCGCTGTGATATACTAGAGATCCCTCGACCTATTTTGGACGAGGACCTAGTATGGACTGGGGGATGGAAGAAAAAATTACTCACCTTAGTAATGTTGTTTCTTCTAATAGAGTCTTGCTATATTATAGACATTAGCAGTTTGATCCAGCTCTAGAACTGCCCCGAGTGAAATAGTTAAAACCATTCCAAAATAAATTTTGGCACGAGAGCAGCTCTATCTGTGTCATTTCAAACTTGAACTGTCAGATCTTTACAAGCCAAACTCACTAAGGTCTGTGTGGAAGCTGTAACCTACACTAGCCAAATGGCTACCTAAATAATAACAACCATTGAGGTCCCAACACCCAAGACTCAAGTGAGGGGACCAGAAATACTAACACCATTCTAATAATATGAAAATGGAACATAAGTATAATAAAACACACACACGCATACACATACACACCCCCAAAGTCCCAAAGGGGACAAAATGCTAACAGGGCATAAGTAGTGCCCACACTAAGTTGCCTGAACCCCACCAAGTAGAGGTTCTGAGAGGGGCAGGTTGGGGGGAGGTCTATAATATAGCAAGACTCCATTAGAAGAAACAACATTACTAAGGTGAGTAATTTTCTTCAAACAACATGAAGTCTTGCTATATTATAGACATTAACAGAATACACAGCAGTACCTCCATGGAGGAGGGCAGAACCTACTTAGGGAATAGGCTCTGAAGAACAGCTGTGCCAAACCGAGCATCTCTCCTGGCCTGGACATCCAGGGAGTAATGCTTGTAAAAGTGTGTACCGTTTTCCAAGTAGCAAGCCTGGCAAATCTCTAATAAAGGATATCTCTGGCAGCAGCTAGAGACGCAGCTGTACCCCTGGTAGAATGAGCCCTCAAACCAGGGGGCTCTGCCCACTTTCTGATAACAAAATTGGATACAAGAGACAATCCACCTGGCTATTGATCTCTTAGTGGCAGGTTTGCCTTTCCCAACTTCACCATAGGTAAGGAAAAGTTGGAGGGATTCGAACCTGTGACCTTTGGTATGCTCTATATAATAACTAAGAGCTCTCTTAACATCCAGGCTGTGCAATCTCCTCTCACCCGAAGAGGAGTGATCAGTGAAAAATACTGGAAGGGAGATAGATTGATTAAGATGGAAATCTGAAACCACCTTAGGCAAAAACTTCCTATTAGTCCTAAGGACTACCTTATCCCTGTGGAAAGAAATAAAGTCAGTCTCCACTGACAAGGCTTGCAATTCACTTATCGTCTGGCAGAAGTGATAGCCACTAGAAAACAGTTTTCCAAGTTAGGTACTTAAGCTCTGCAGAAGACAGAGGTTCAAAAGGGGGTTGCATTAACTGGGCAATGCAAACATTAAGGTCCCAAGCAGGGGCCGGTTCCCGAAAGGGAGGATTAGTATGGAGTAATCCCTTAAAAAACTTGGAAAACACAGAATGAGAGGAAAGAGGGATGACTTTCCTGCTGACACAAAAGCAGACACAGCTGCCAAATGAACTCTCAGGGTAGCTGGTCTGAGACCCAAGGAATTAAGATGTACCATGTAATCTAACAAAATGGGCAATTCAGCAGATTCTGGGGAAATATTTTTCCCAGCACACCAAATGGAAAACCTTTTCCATTTAGAACTATAAGTAGCCCTAGTGGAAGGCTTTCTGGAAGCCTTTAGGATCCCAAGAACACCCTGAGAGAGGTGTAAATCAGCAAACTCTAACTCCTCAAGAGCCAGGCCTTGAGGTTGAGGGATTTGAGGTCCGGATACTAAACCCTTCCCTGGGCACAAGTCAACAGATTGTGATTCCTGGGGAGGCACAGGGGAAGATGGACTGTCAGAGACAGAAGGAGTGGGTACCAGGGCTGCCTGGCCCAATCCGGGGCAATCAGAATCATCCTGCAAGGCTGAGATCTGATTTTGACTAGTACTTTGAATAGGAGAGGAAGGGGAAGCATAGAGGAACTTCCCCTCCCAATCCAGAAGAAGGGCATCCAGGGGAACTGAGCCCAGCACTGGAGGTCTGCAACAGAACAGAGGAAGTTTGTGATTGTCTGGGGCTGCAAAAAGATCTATCTGAGGGATGCCCCACCTGGCAAAAACTATCCCCAGCACTTGAGGATCCAGGGACCATTCGTGATGGCCCTGGGAAATCCTGCTGAGGGCATCCGCTAGGACATTGTCCTTCCCTGGAAGATGAACTGCTATGAGGGAAGTGTTCAGGGAATAGGCCAGAGACCACAACTTCATTGCCTCGGTGCACAAGGCCGAAGACCGAGTGCCCCCCTGTTTGTTGATGTACCACATTGTTGTGGTGTTGTCTGTTCTGACTTGTATCACCTTGTCGTGGACAGATGCAGAAAAAACTGAGAGCTAAAAAGACAGCTCTGAGTTCCAGCAAATTGATGTGGAGCAGAGATTCCTGGGGACCAAACTCCCTGAGTGGAAAGGTCGCCCATGTGGGCTCCCAACAGAGAGGGAAGCATCTGTAGTGAGAGTCGAAGTCGTGAGAAGGGAAATAAGAGGGACCCGCTCTTAAATTGCTCTGATCCTGCCACCACTGGAGCTAGGATCAAGGTTCGAGTCACTGGGACCAACTTGGATAGGGGTCTCTTCTCTGAGACCAAAAGGTTCTCAAGTGAAACTGAATGTCTCTCATCTGAAATCTGGCTCCCTGCACAACAGCTGTGGATGCAGCCATGTGCCCAGGAGCTGCAGAAAGTGTCTTGCTGGTCAAGAGACCTGCAGAGTGAAGGAAGAGGCCAGAGCCACTAAATTCCTTACCCTTTCTGGGGAAGAAAGGCCCTGGCTAGCTTTGTGTCCAATTCTGCCCCTATAAAGGTGAGTACCTGGACTGGTTCCAGAACCGACTTTGGTAGGTTTAGCAGAAAACCCAGGGAGGTGAAGCTGCTGGGTGACCTGCAGGTGAGATTTTACCTGTTCTGGGGACTGGCCTACAATGAGCCAGTGTCTAGATAGGGAAAAACAGCAATCCTCTGCCTCCTTAAGTGGGCCACTGCCACTGCTAGACACTTGTGAATACCCTTGGAGCAGAGGTAAGGCCGAAGGGCATTGCTCTGAACTGGTAATGAGCCGAGGGCAGTTCGAATCTGAGGTACTTTCGATGGGATCTTCTGATTAGGACATGGAAATAGGCATCCTTGAGGTCCAGGGAGGCTAGGCAGTCCCCTGGCCTTAGGGAAGGTAAAATCATTGCCAGAGTTACCATTTTGAACTTTGGTTTCAAAAGATGCTTGTTCAGATATCTGAGATCTAAAATGGGCCGCCATTCTCCTGTCTTTTTGGGGTAGGAAGTATCTGAATACAGACCCCTGCCCTGATGCAGGAGGAACCCTTCTACTGCTCTGAGAGCTAACAGGGATGAGACCTCTGTTTCCAGAGCGAGGGTCTCTGAAGCACTTAGTAGAAAAGTCTGCTTTCAACTTGGGAAACTTTTGAAGCTGAGAACCAGACCCTGGCTTACTACTTCCAGAACCCACTTGTCTGAGGTTAAAGAAGCCCAATTCTGACTGAAGTAAGCCAGCCTGCCCCCACTGGTACAGGAGAATCGGCCCTGGGCACCCCATCAGGGTGCCTGTTCTACAGGAGCTTTAGGCTGGGGGTGGAGCAGGTCTGCCCACCCTCATCTGCCTCTGCCTCTGAAGAAGCCCTCTGAGCATAGGCAGAGGAGGCCTGAGTTGCTAGAAAGGCTCGTGAAAGGCCCAACCCTACCCCTGGGGGCATGCCTTTGAGGAGTGGCTTGCCGCTCCTTAGCCTGGGCACTCTTGTAAGTAGTCCTATATTCATCCATCTTCTTCATGTAATTCTCTGTCTGCTCTCCAAAAGAGAATTTCCCACCACAGGAAAATCCATAGCCTTAGTCTGGGTATCCTGTGACAAACTAGTACACCTGAGCCAGGCCAACCTACGAAAAGCTACAGATGTGGCCATGACCCTAGAGGAAACATCATTAACATCCACAGCAGCATGAAACTGAACCTTAGAGGCTTCAATGCCATCAGCAGCCACCTGTTCTAGTTCACTGGCCTGCTTGGCCAATTGCATAACAGTATCCCATCTAGATTTCTGATACCTAGCTACATAAGCCATATAATTTGCTTGCCTGAGTCCCAGAGAGGCTGCCATATACTGTTTTTTTGCCATGGCATCAATCTTCCTGGAATCCTTGTCAGGAGGATGTGAAGCCAAGGGAATATTAGCTTTATCACAGGCAGCAGCCTGAACTACCCCAACATGACTGCATTGCTGAGAAAGGAATTCTGTATCAGGGCCTGAATGTATACCTTCTGTCCATCTTTTTATCTACAGGAGGCACATAATTAGGAGCTTTTAAAATTTTAATTGTTTGTTTCCTAAAAGACTTATGTAAAGGAATAGACAATCTCCTAGACTCTGGAATATCCATCATTTCTACAAAATCAGGCTCCTCTTGCTCATCCACAGCCTCTTCTAAAGGAAGCTGGAGGTTTCAGCAACTTTTTTATAAAACATAAAATGAGATGGGGACTCAGACAGCATAGGGGGAGATTCTAAAGGTCTGTCTGGGGAGATGTCCGGTTCAATGGGCACACCCAGACCTTCCCAGCCACATTCATACTGTTCATAATCCTCCTCCGGTTCATAAAATTCCTCAATATCATAATCCTGAACCACTGGGACCGGATGAACCGACCTTTTACCAGATAGTGATGGTTCGGACGGACCCTGAGACAGTGACTGGACAATTTGTATGGCTTTTGCTATTCTGTAGCAGTTGGAGAAGGAATTTGGACTCCAGACCTGCTGATTTTCTTGTTTTCTTTACTGGAATTGGTTCCTCAGAACCAGCTTTTCTTTGCCGAGGAAGTCTGGCCCTGGTCAGAGGGCACTCCCTCTGGTCGGGTTGGCACCGAACTGGGCTGGCCATCGGGTCAGCGGACTTTTGGCCTCTCGTTCCTCGAGCCTGCCCAATCTTTTTCCAGGGTGGCTGCAGGGAATTTCACATACCTGGCAGTCTGACTGGAGGTGGTCAAACCCCAGACAATAAACATGTGGTGTGTGGGTCAGCCTTGGCAAAGACTTCCCCACAAACATCACAGTGTTGAAACCCAGTGGGCCCAGTTTTTCTTTTGGGTTTCTCAGACATAATGCCAGCCTAACCAAAAACTTGCCCTTTTAACGGCAGTGCCAGGCAAGACACCCTTATCGGTTCCTAATCGTGTCACAGGTATTGGAAAAAAACGTAATAAATCCGTTTTTTTTAGAACCGATAAGAACAGGAACCACACTCTAAAATAGTAACTTTAGTTTTAAATGAGTTTTAAACCCACTGATCGTGTTCAAACTGAACCGATAACTTACAAGTTCCACACAGACAAAACCTTCATTTACTACGGTTACCACAGATAGAGCTTGAACGACGGTTTTGCGGTTAAATAAAACTATTCTCGGTTAAATCCAACCGAGAAAACACTTTTTAAACCGAGAAATGAACCGAGCAGAAAGAGAAATCTCCGGAGCGACTGTTCACTGAGGCGGAGTAAAGAATCTGACAGTTCAAGTTTGAAATGACACAGATAGAGCTGCTCTCGGTGCCAAAATTCTATTTTGGAATGGTTTTAACCATTTCACTCCGGGGCAGTTCTAGAACTGGATCAAACTGCTAATGTCTATAATATAGCAAGACTTCATGTTGTTTGAAAGTAAAAGTACAACTTAAAAACACGGATAAAGATATCTCTCATTTACCAGGCAGCTTTCACATAGGCAGGGACCGTGGGTTATGTTTTTACCCTGGACAACCACGGAACTGTCATAAGTGTGGTTCTCGCACCCACCTGAGCAGCACTTGCGACAAGCCCAGATGTACTTTGTGCTTATCCTATGGACATGTGAGTTTAGGTTGTCCAAACCCTCTATACTGCAATCTGTGTGACGAGCCGGGGCACTCCTATCAGCAGTGCCCTTGGGCGGATCATAATAGGCTCGACCGCCCTCCCCAGGACCAGATAGCGCTTATAACGGATTCCCAGACTCAGGCTTTACGCCGCAGGGAGGCTCCGGCCCCTGCCAAGTCTACCCTGGCACAAGGACCTCCTCTCCCACAAGAGCCTGAACCTATGGCTGGACAAGGGGCCATTCCCAAGTCCCCTGGCACCCCATAGCAGCAGTACCACCTTCTGAACCAGTCCCTGCTAGTACCCAGGCTACCATGCCTCCCCCCAAAAGGACTCAGACCAGTTTGTGATAATCCCCCCTTCTAAACGAGGTAAAGGCAAACGAAAAGCAGAAGCTTCCACCCCCAAGAGAACAATTATCATGAGGAATAAATTTCAGGCCTTAGCCAAGAGACGACAATGGGGAGACACGGAAGGGGAAGATCGAGACTCAGATTCTTCTCTAGCCTCTTCCTCCCATATGGACTTCTCCTCCGACTCCCAGCTTGATCCCCCCCTTCAGCAGATGGAGGTAGGACCCATGCTAACATTACCTGACACTAACTCCTCCAGAACGGCACTGTACTTTCTGGGATGAACCACCACCAAGGACTTCGCTGCTTCACCCTAAATGCATGCAGCATTAAATCCTATAGAAAACAACTCTCTACAATGCAGTACCTTTCTGACTTACACCATGACATCTATTTTCTCCAGGACACCGGTTTGAAATCTCCTCATAAGCTTTCTCAAATTAAAACTCGTTGGCATCAGGGCTCTTCCTTCTGGTCATATGGCGAGGATAGGTGTGATGGCCTAGGTATTTTGTTTGCAATTTTTAATTTCCAAATTTCCCAGTTGGTAGACATAATACCAGGATGAGCCATGCTTGTAGACTGTACATACCAACAACACAAACTCAGGATCATTAATGTATATGCCCCCCAGAGCATTGCCTCCAGAACAGACTTATTTAACAAAATACACCCAATCCTGTATTCCAACCAGCAAATCTATATGGGAGGCGATTTCAATTGTGGTCTTACTCTCTCAGATCGGGGTGGCTCCACCCAAAAACTTTTTGCAGATTCAATTGCCCTGAACAAAATTATTCAGACTGTGGCCCTCATAGATGGACATAAAGCTTTACATGGTCCAGGTGCCAAAACCTATCATAGAGGCCCATACGCTACCAGGATAGATTTTCTTTTTGTCTCACAGAATATTTCAGTCACACAGGAAAGGCATACCCTGTGAGACTTCAGACCATCTGGGGATCTCTCTGGTTTGCTCCCCGTCCGGGAACTCCTTTCCTGGTCAACCCGGGAAGACACTAAGAGTGATATCAAGATTTTCTTCCTACATACAGGGAGAAAGAGAACACCGAGTTCATATCTTCGATACCTCACTCTCCGACAAAAAACTACAACAGGCCATATCTCTTTCTTTCACATCCCACATGGACTACTCTCACACAATAAAGTCCATTAAGGAAGAAATGGAACAGTTCCAGTATCACCGAGCACATTCTTTACGGATGGAAGCTCAACATGGACACAGGCTCCGGCCCTCCTTAGAGATCTATAAAAGTTGCACTGACAGGGTAAATGCAACCCACATACAGGAACTTTTTGATCCTGCTTCCAATACCCCCACAATTCCTTGCTGGACATAAAGCGTGTCGCCAGCTCTTATCTAGCTTCGATGTTTGGCACCACAACTCCTGTGGATAGTATCATACCTTTCCTTTCAGGTATTTCTATTCCTCCTCCATCCCAAGATACATTGAAACATCTCCTTGAACCTATAACACCAGAGGAAACCCAGCAGGCTATAAAGCAGCCAAAAGCACGACTCCCTGGATCCGATGGCCTTACTGCAGAATTATATATACAGTTTTTGTTACTTTTGGCCCCCTTTCTGACGTTAATATATAATACCATCATAAGCACTAATTCTACTCCTAAAGGATTTTCTGATGCTATTATGATTTTATTATTCAAGAAAGGGAACAGAACTGATATACAGAACTGGAGACCACTAAGTCTGCTAAACGTAGACTATAAAATATTCACTTCCATCTTGCTCAATAGGCTGCTCCCTGTTGCTGCTCAGATTATTTCTGAGGTGCAGACTTGTGCCCTTCCCGGCAGATCTATCCTTTCCAACCTATCCCTCATTCGAGACATTATTTCAAACAGTATCCCCTCTTCACCTGCCCCGATACTCTCATTGGACCAAGAAAGGCCTTTTGACCGGGTCAGCCATGTTTATTTGTTCCAGGTTCTTGCTCACTACCATGTTCCCCAGAAATTCATCTCTTGGCTTAAACTCTTATATTAGTACTGCTTGGCTACAACCCCATATAAATGGTTCTCCATGTCCCCCTTTTTTAGGCCTTAGAGGAGTGCGACAGGGCTGCCCCTTATGTCCTCTTTTATATATTTTCCAACTGGACCCTTTATTATGAACCCTACTGCTGCACCCATCTTTACCTAGAATCTCTTCCCCCATTGGAAGACCTCTACCTCCAGTATGTGCATATGCTGATGATTTGTGCATTTGTACTACACCCTATCTTCAGGAGACAGTACTTCCCCCTATTTTCAAAGCATTTGAGACAGCTTCAGGCTCCCAAATAAATATAGCAAAAAGCACAGCACTAGTGGTGCCAGCTTCAGCCAGCACAGACTTACCAATGCATATTGTAGATATCCCTCTGGCAATCGCTCCAATAATAATCCTGGGCTTACATTATAGCACCTCAGATGATGCCAGCTATAACTGGAATATAGTATTAAATAGAGCGGCACACTCCCTTTCCTTTTGGAAAGGACATAGCATTGCAAAACGGAAAAGAGTGTTTATTGAAAACTTTAATACTTCCCCTCTTCTTACACGTGGCATCAGTG